>VIAB01007049.1:0-11833 GCA_009801035.1 Oophaga pumilio | reverse complement strand
ATCTATCTATCTGTCTATCTCATATCTATCTAGCTATCTTTCTATCTATCCCATATCTATCTATCTACCTATCTCTGAAGTAGATGCAATTTACCATATAATTATCCATGAATTTAGCTGTCAGCAGACGGCACTACCAACATCTTCTGTCTAATCTTTGTTTCTACATTCCAACATTTCGCTTTCGGTGACCAATCCTCCCGGCTCTTCAGTGTAGAGAGGGTTAAAAACAGTACCAATCGCTATTTTGTGGTACTCAGAAAAGTTGCCTACACTTCCCCTATACAAATGATGAGATCAGAGCTGCATTAACACTAGGTAAATACTTGCCTGGAATCATAGTATCAGATTCAGCAGTGTCATATCCCTATCTGTAGCTATATGGATATAATGCCTACGTGCCACCTTCTGTGCAGTGAAATTTTTTTTATGACTATCCACAAATCAGATAATAGTTATTTCCAAATGCAATTCTCCACCTAAACCTTAATGTTTATATAGTGCAAAATGTACTTTATTGTATGAGTAAATATTTAGAATATTGTGTAAATATTGTTTACATCTATGCAAATATTTATTAGTTGATGATAATGATGATGATGTCATATTCATAAAAAACATCATCATCTCTTTTACAAGAAAATGCTGATAACATGCATGGAGACTTCACCTTGCTCAAAACTGAGCATTTTTCCCTCCCTTGTCTTGCGCTCTAAGACTTGGAGATGCCCTAGGATGCTGCAGCTCTGAGCACATTGTGCTGCCCTCACTAATCTGTGCAGAGGAGGAATACATGAGGCATCACCCAATAAAGGCAGGCATCCCAGCACAGCAGAGTGCTGTGCACACTGTCCAATCCTGGGCATGCTTACAGCAGAGGGCACTGAGGCTTGCAGCTGCAGATGCTCCTGTGTGTATTCTGTGTGCAGAGTCCTCCCCTTTCCTAATGATGAGAAGGAAGAGAGAAAGGAGGAATAGAGGCAGAGCTAATACTGATTAGCAGCCAGGACTTCCCACAGACACCTACCAATCTACCAAGCAGCATCATTGTTCTCCAGCATCAGCACCATCCTCCTCCCAGCAGCTGCTGCTGCATCAGGTAGACCCATAGGAAAGCATCACTGTAGCAAGGGCAAGGAGTCAAGATGGCAGGTATCCTAGTTTGGTTTTGGAATGAGAGATTTTGGTTGCCTCACAATGTAACCTGGGCTGATCTGAAAAACACAGAGGAGGCTACTTTCCCCCAGGCTGAAGATCTGTACCTTGCCATCCCTCTGGCATTCTGCATCTTCATGATACGCCTGTTCTTTGAAAGGTAACGCATTGGAATACTATGTAGACTTTTGTCTGAAAACTATGAGGATGAGGGGGGGGCTCGAAATCTATATGTCGACGGGTCAAAATAGTTATCATTGTCCAATGCTCTGTTGAATTCACTTGTGCGGAACTTATGTCAGCTGCTGCAGAACCTCAGGGTGAGTCGGAACTGGGCTGCCTAAGAGCTTCTGCAGCAGCTGTATTGGGGAATAGACATTGCGCTTGGTCAAATATTATAATTTTTCTGGATTTAGAGTGTATTTATTACTAAACCTAAAGTGCACAGAATGTAAGAGAGCTGTTAATATCATTCATGTTTCATGGGTTCCTAGAAGTGGTGATAAAGTAGCCATGAGTAATATTGCAGGTCTTCCTGTCAGTCATCCCCATTGATGGAAACTGCAATCATCTTGAAATGACTGATAAGAGAGAACAATAGAACGTCTCAGACTGCAGAGCAAGCGGAGATGAGAAGATCTTAAGTCTTTTAGTTGTATCAAAAAACTGTATATAAGGAATCGGTGGCCCGAAGAGCTTGCGATCTAACGTATGTGTGCAGGCATGGCACATGCATCATTGTAGGAAGGCTCAATGGGGGAAACGCTTTGTGGTCTTATCTCCTCGGGCTGATCTAACATCTAACAAGGATCGCACTGTGGGGCAGGATAATCTATCTCTGCTTTCAGCAGATTGTGCTATTACTGTCAGTGGGAGGCGAGATTTGCTTGGGACTCCTCAGCAATACTGAGTGTCACAGAGGTCAACTCCATGTCTCCTCTGATGCTGGTGATCTGTAAAGAAAAAGAATGGATATTATGGTGGGATTCATCTTTATTTACCAGCGGTTGTCAGTGAAGGGTTAAAACAAAATGCCTCTTTCGAGCTGTTCCATTATCCCAGCGACAGCTAATTGTTTTCTCTGGTTTCTGCCATAATTAATTAGCGCTATCATGTAATGTGGGAGGATGCTCTTGTGAATGGAGGGAGAAGGGTGTCACCTCAGCTCCTAATAATATCTAGATGTTTGCTGCAGTCTTTTCACGGATGGTTGTGGGAATGTGGCCACCTCTTATCTAGTAGGAGGCCATTATTGGGTTATCGAAATCTGTGGGGCTGTGATAATTCTTCACGGTCTCTTCTTTAGGAACTTTGTGAACTGTGGTCATTACTGCCTAAAGGATCTTGCTCACAGCGCCTTGGTTAAAAGTTAAGTGCACGGCAAGTTTTAAAGGGTTATTCCCCCCCCCCCAAAATATAAGTTATCCCCTATCCTGGATAGGGGAAAAGTTACTGAATATTGGGAGTCTGACTGCTGGTACCTCCAGCAATTCAGAGAGCGAGACTTTGGACCCTGAGAACTATGCTCTGCAGATCTTGAGTGGAGAGTTGTACTCATCTTCATCCCACAGCCCCTTCTGTGCTTTGCATCCTTCTTGGGATTCAGTAGTCTGACCCCCAGCGATCAATAATTTATCCAATGTCCCATAGATAGGGGATAACTTAATATCTTGGGAATAATCCTTTACGTTCCTCTTCATTAAAGCCGTTGTTCAGCCCCGCTCACTTCTTGCACATTAGGAGATCAGTGGCTCCGATGATGTTGCGTCTGCACCTACCAGTCAAGACATGCAGGATGTGTTATGGGATATAACATCTACAATTGTGCTCAAAAGTTTACATACCCCGGCAGAATTTTTGCTTTCTTGGCCTTTTTTGAGAGAATATGAATAATAACACCAAAACTTTTTCTCCACTCATGGTTAGTGGTTGGGTGAAGATATTTATTGTCAAACTACTGTGTTTTTTTTATTTTTAAATCATAATGACAACCCAAAACTTCCAAATGATCCTGATCAAAAGTTCACATTTATTAATACCATGTATTGCCCCCTCTAATATCAATGGCAGCTTGAAATCTTTTGTGGTAGTTCTGGATGAGGTTCTTTATTTTCTCAGATGGTAAAGCTGCCCACTCTTCTTGGCAAAAAAGCCTCCAGTTCCTGGATCCACCTCTGTGCTTTACAGTAGGAATGGTGTTCCTTTCATTATAGGCCTTGATGACCTCTCTCCAAATGTAACATTAATGGTTGTGGCCAAAAAGTTCAGTTTTGATCTCATCACTCCAGAAGTTTTGAGGCTTGTCTCTGTGCCGTTTTGCGTATTGTAGGTGAGATACTTTGTGGCATTTGTGCAGTAATGGCTTTCTTCTGGCGACTCAACCATGCAGCCCATTTTTCTTCAAGTGCCTCCTTATTGTGCACCTTGAAACAGCCACACCACTAGTTTCCAGAGAGTCCAGTATTTCAGCTGATGTTATTTGTGGGTTTTTCTTTGCACTCTGAACATTTTTCCTGGCAGGTGTGGACAAAAATTTTTGCTGGTCTACCTGACCGTGGTTTTGTTTTTACAGAGCCCCTGATTTGTTGATCACAGTTTGAACTCTGCTGACTGGCATTATCAATTCCTTGGCTATCTTTTTGTATCCCTTTCCTGTTTTATACAGTTCAACTACCTTTTCCCGTAGCTCCGTTGACAATTCTTTTGCTTCCCCATGACTCACAATCCATAAACGTCAGTGGCTGGATGAAAGATACAAGAGTCTCTCTGGATCCCAGAAACTCACTCAGCTTTTATGCACACACACTGATTACAAGCAAACAGGTCACAGGTGAGGATGTTACCTTTAGTAGCCATTCAAACCCACTTGTGTCAAATTCTGTGTATGTTATCAGGCCAAAATCACCAGGGTATGTAAACTTTTGATCAGGGTCATTTGGATGTTTTGGGTTGTTGTTATGATTTAAAAAGAGAAAGCACAGTAGTTTGACAATAAATGGCTTCATCCAACCACTAACCATGAGTGGAGAAAAACGTTTTGGTGTTATCATTCATATTCTCTGAAAAAAGGCCAAGAAGCAAAAATTCTGCCGTGGTGTGTAAACTTTTGAGCACAGCTGTATATATAAAAAAAATGAGACTTACACTTTAAGCCTTCACCTTTGTGTTTCCTCTATACATAAGGGTTCTCTCTGGGTTCTCCCCACCAAATAGTAAAGTTGATGGAACCAACCGTAACCCTAAGGGCTTTAATAAAGCCAGCTGAACTTTGGAGCTTTTTGGCTATCGTCCTCCTTTACTTGAACTAATAAGCAGTTGAAAAAAATTAATAATGACTTGATTAAAGAGTACGACTCCTGGACATATCTTATTACATTTTTATATATCAGAACTAGAACCTGTTAAAATTTGCCCATGCACATGACCGTTGGTCTAAACCTGAAGATCGGATTGGACTGTGCCTTTCAGCCTTGTAATTTGTATGGCATTGTCTCTCTCCTCGAGTCTCCCCTGACAGCAGACGTTTGGGGAAAAAAAACAAGTTGGATGACAATGTCTGATACTTTGTTCCTGTAAGGACACAGTTATATGGTCGTATAAATCGGACTGAGATTGGAACACTGTGCACTGACTGGCCGGCGGCTCTCCTGACCCGAGCGTGACAGCTGCATAGAAATACATTAAACTGTCACGCTCGGGACGGGAGAGTCTTCGGCCGGTCCGTGCACTGTGTTCCGATCTCAGTCTGATTTATACTACCGTCTGACTGCGCTCTCAGGATAAGACGCTGCCAGAGATGTCCAGCTGTGGACTATTCTACACTCCTCGTTGAGAACACGTACACTTGAGGACGTGTGTGCATGTGCGTTGGGATCTGGATGAAAATTTGTTCTGACAACTCTCCAAGGTATTAGGCAACCGTGAGATAATGTGTGTTCGGGCACAGGATATGATAGCCACTTTATTCAACATCTTAATGTCTGGAGATCGGAAATTGCATTATAAAACATCAGCGTACATAGCCACCATGATATTGGAGGCACTAAAATAGTAAACTTTGTCAATAGAGTGTGCGAAAATAAAGTGTGACATCATTTTATATATTTTACTCACTTATATAGCGACATTAATTCCACAGCGCTTTACAGACATCATCACTGACCCTATTGGGGCCCCCAATGTAGATAACCTATCAGTCTTTGGAGTGTGGGAGGAAAGAGGAGAACCCGGAGGAAACCCACGCAAACACGGGGAGAACATACAAACTCCTTGCAGATGTTGTCCTTGGTAGGATTTGAACCCAGGGACCCTTTGCTGCAAAGTGACAGTGCTAACCACTGAGCCACTGTGCTAACCACTGAGCCACCTTACTAACCACTGAGCCACTGTGCTAACCACTGAGCCACTTTACTAACCACTGAGCCACTGTGCTGCACATCATTAATTGGCATGTAGTGGGTGCATGTATAGCTTTTGCACGGGGACTGGATAATGTCAAGCTTCTGGAACATACAAGTGTTCATGTGATCTGCTAAACAATCCAAATACTGTGCGACGTTCCAGTTCTGCTCATTGCAGCTTGCGCACAGATGGCACAGTCTACTGCACTTTCCTCTCTGTGGCAATAAATACAGTATCTAATAATCTGCACCGAAAACCTATTACTTGCATAATAACCATGATTGCTGCCGACACCTTCTCCGCATTTGCGTCCTGTTCTTGTGATCATCAGGCTGGGGCATCCACTTGCAATAACGGTTGTCTTTTATGGAAAATATTAATTGATGGCTTTTCCTATTTAGTGACTAAAAGCAGTTTCAGAAGCACAAAGCTGCTCTCCGGGGTACGGCAGACGACTGCAATCATTCATCTTGCTGCTGCTTTGCATGCCTCGGCTTTATTCATGTAATGTTCAGGTACTTGCTCTATCGGTTGACTGATGGTTATGATAAAATTGGTGTACTTATAGGTGCGGAAGCACACTGACTGCTGCAGTGCCCCATGGGGCTACTAGTCCATTTGGTGGTTCTTTGTAGCTTTTTTATATTCAGATAATATTTATGAACTGTGCGGCATGTGCTAGTGCAACAGCTCCATGGCCATGCAAATGTAACTGTGCAGGAAATGTTCAGGACTATGCATTTATTTAGGGCTGCACTTACATGGATGGGCCACAAAGTAGACAAAATAGGGGCCTCCCTCCTTTTTGGCCATGCTGTGCGTTTTCCCTCTGTCCTTGAGTTATACAAGATATTTTAGATTAGGTCTGGCTGGCTCATTTCTATTTATTGCAGGAGACAATGACTGAAGGTGACTTTGGATACAGACTGAAACGTTCACAAGTAGTGATGTCAAATACATCAGAGAGCGCAAAAGATCCTGGTTACAGGAAGGTGCTGGAATTGCAACTATTAAGTTTTCAGAATCTGTTTTCTTTTTTGCCAAGTCTTTGGTTTAAATAAATAAAGTGACATACACAAATCACCAGTAAATGCAAAGTAATATGTACAAGTCACAAGTAAATTCAAAGTAATATGTAAAAGTCGCAACTGAATAAAAAGTAACATACACAAATCACGAGTAAATGCAAAGTAATATGTGCAATTCACAAGTTAATTCAAAGTAATATGTAAAAGTCACAAGTAAAGCAAAGAAAAGCGTACAAGTTGCAAGTAAATGCAAAGTAATATGTAAAAGTCACAAGTAAAGCAAAGAAAAGCGTACAAGTTGCAAGTAAATGCAAAGTAATATGTAAAAGTCACAACTGAATAAAAAGTAACGTGCGCAAATCACGAGTAAATGCCAAGTAATATGTGCAAGTCGTAAGTAAATACATAGTAGTATGTAAAAGTCACATGTAAAGCAAAGAAATATGAGCAAGTCATAAGTAAATGGAAAGTTATATGCAAAAGTCAAAACAAAAAGTACAGTAATATGTGAAAGTCAAAACTGAATAAAAAGTTACGTACGCATCACAAATAAAATGAAAAGTAATATGTACAAGTCACAAGAAAACACAAAGTGATATGTAAAAGTCACAAGTGAATGCAAAGTAATATGTACAAGTTACGTTTAAATACAAAATAATATACACAAGTTACAAGTAAAGGCAAAGTAACATGCACAAATCACAACTAAATACGAAGTAGTAAGCACAGGTCACAGGTGAATCCGAAGTAAAGGTGCACTCACACGTCTGTATGAATGTCTGTGCACTGCCTGATTTTTATCGGACGGCACGTAGATCCACTGAGTACGACATGTTCAGACTGAGCCTCAACATTGGATCAGAATAGGACATACTGTGAGGTTTTTTTGGGTCTAAAGAAGGGCCAATATTCAGTGGTTACTAATATTTATATAGAAATTATACAGAGATCCAAATTTCCTGTGCTGCAGCCACCACTCGAGGGAGCTTAAAGGGAGTCTGTCACCATGCTTCTTCTATGTAATCTAAGAGAACCATGATGTAGGGGCAGAGACTCTGATTCCGGTGGTGTGTCACTTACTGGGCTGTGTTGTGTTGTTTCAATACAATCAGTGTTTTATCAGCAGGAGATTATCGCCACAGGACAAGCTGCCCCATGCCTCCTGGTCCAACGATGCCCCCCCACCTCTGATTAGCCCATTTCTGTCAATATACAATGTGCACAGAAAGCTGCCAATCAATGGTGTGGGTGGGGTGATACAGAGCTCAGCATTCCGAGCTCTGCTAGATGTGCATCAGAAAAAACTGTGATTCTATGACAACTGCTTCACCCAGTAAACTAAGTGATCCATCACTGGAATCAGGGTCCCTGTCCCTACATAAGGCTGCTCTCAGATTAGTTAGCAAAAACATGCTGACAGTTTCCCTGTAATAGATAACTGCAAAAATAAAGTTTGAACTCAGTAATAAATCAGTAATCAGTAAGCGCCCCCTGGTGGCTGTGTTGGTTGAGAGAATTCTATTACTATTGGAGCGATCCCATGAACTGCAGGTATCACCAATCCATAGGAGAGATGGTAAATGTTTAATCAATAGTGTCTGAGCACTACGACCCCCATCAATCACTAGAATGGGGGTTGTGTGTCCCTCGCATGAATAAAGTGCTAGTGCACATGTGTGACAACCATTACATTCACTTTCTATACACAGTTTTAATTTATTATGTAATTATTATAGGGAGAACTCATGAAAGATGAAAACCTTTTCAAGATGAGGTGTTGCGCGTCCCCTGGGAGCAGGTGATGATATCGGTGCTGTGCTAATAATATCGTTCTGCATCACAAGAGGTGATGTAGCTTCTAATAGTATAATATGCCATAACCTGGCGAGCGTTAATGGACTAGTGAGCAGATATGTGGCAGAACTGCAAGAGCTAATGACGTCTTGATGGCTGACTAGTCAGATTTGCCCCAAGTCATAAAGCTTTCAGCTTCTAATAAGCAGTGTAGAAAAAGAATGAACTAGATGGGAGAGTTTTGCTAATGACAGGCTGCCTGTGGCTATTGTTAGATTTTACATCAGGTTTGGCCATTGATTAATATGCGTGCACGGAATCTGGCTTGCTTAGGTTGCACACACAATTAATGAGTACAATTAATATGCATAAGGGGCTGCAGATGATGTATTATTATTCTGATGAGATCAGACTGATCGCTGGAGCTGATGCATGGAGTGTGAAACACGTGGAAATGGCAGAGACATGGGAGACTCACATTCTGCAAGACAGAACTCATTTACAGTTGGTGTCAACGTTATTCAATCCCCACTGCAAATTTAGTTTATCCATAAGTTGTAGAAACATTCTGCTGTTTGTAATAAACCAATAAAATAAGAACAATGTAGCGGCTGTCTTGCTTATCCTTTGTCACGACTCTGTTGTCGGGTATCCTTATACCAGGGTCTCCTTTCCAGTCCCTAACGCTAGAGGGTGCCCTAGCATGCACTGCTCACCTGACTACTTCTGATGGTGAAGATGTCAGGGCCACGTACCTTGCCATAGCTCCTGAATCCGCCCTCAGTCTGCACCCTTCCCCCACCCAGGGAAGATGGGAGTAATAGTGTACCATAGTACACCCAACCAGACTAACAAGGTAGTACAAACAGGGGTAACGAATAATACCAAACATACAAAAATACTCACACATATAACAGAGGAATGCATCGGGAAGTGGAGGATGGGGTTAAACTAAAGTAGGAGAAAAAAAGGTATTATCACACACACAAAACCTAGCAACAGTCACAGATAAATCCACCAAATGCCTTCTCCTATAATAACCAACAACAACCTGCAGCCATGCAGCAAAAGCTAGCTCTGATAATGAGTGTTAGTCAGGGCCCACATTATATAGGAGATGGGAGTGGCTAACAGTGAACAGCTGAGAGTCTTAATGCAGGAAAGCTTCCAGGAACTCTCAACTGAGCAGATTAACCCCTGCACTGTTAAACGAAATTTACACCGTTTAATAAGGTGAAGTGCTTCTAATCAGTGCAGGAGTAGGAGAAATCGGACGCTGCTGTCTTCTGGCTTCTCTCTGTCATGGTAAATCCATCCGTGACACCTTTCTTCAGAAGCACATCGCTCCCTGGCCCTCGGCTCCTTGCTTTGCTCCCGTATACAGTTTAGGCTGACGACATGGTGACCACTTGGAGGCTACTTTACTTCTACAGCATGGAGGAAGCGCAGTGATACTCAGTCCAGAAATCTGGCTAGTCTTATATTAGCATGAGCAGACCCAACTTCATAGAGAATGCAAACATCGAACGCTCGTTGCCTAAAGTTACCGTCCACTCACACCTAGGTGACAACAGTATACTATGGAAATAAATATCCTTCCGTTCTTGAGAGAATAAAGTATTTTTAATAAAAGTTAAAGGGGTTGCCCACTACTAGGACAACCACTTATCATTCCCCATGTTTGGCCTCGTTAAAATAAAAACACCTATACTCACCTCCTGTGCCGGCGCCATTTCAGCAGTGTCGGCACTCATGTTTCCGGAGTTCACGTGAGGTTGTTACGTCATGTGAGCTCTGCGCCCAATCAGCGCTGGAGTACAGCAATTTTTAGATATTTTATTGCTGTAAAGAAAAAATTGTTTTGTCATGGCATAAAAATTAAGCCATTGTTTCCATGGTTATCTATTAACACATTTATCATTTTTAGTAAAAATGTGAATTATTGGGGAAACCGGCCATTGTGAATATAATCTGGTGGGCCCTCGCACAGGATTGGCTATCTGTACAGAATTAGGCACAAAAGGCAAAAAAAAAAAAAAAAAATCTGTGAGTTTCATGATTTCATGCTTAATATTTTATTCATATTAATCCTTCTTTTGGGTAAAGATTATATTTTTTTTAGTATTCTGTAGTGTGAGTTTTCGAGCTAAGCCCCTGATTAGAATTGGGCAACAAAAAGGTGGAGTATAGCATTTCATAATGGATGTGCTGGGCATGATTTACATTTGGTACTTCACTGATGCATCACCACAAGGCAAGAGACTACTGACACCTCCGGGTTTTACCGACATTACCGACATTGCCCCCTTGGAGCTCACAATATAGATTCCCTGTCAGTAGGACTTTGCAGTGTGGGAAGAAACCAGAGAACCTGGAGCAAACCCATGAAGAACATTCACCCTCCTAGCTGATGTTGTCCTTGGTGGGATTTGAATCACTGAGCCACCGGGCTGCCCAAAGGCAATAGGGTCAGTCTGTGCTGGCACACTACCCTAACAGTAAAAAAAAAATGGTGGGAAAGATTGAAGCCATCCTCCTTCCCTCCTGGCATCCCAGATGCCAATGAAAATGGACTCCTTCATGGGACTGAGCTGACTGAACTGGTCAACTGCTTCGTTTGCTCATTAATTTTACAGGGAGGTCATGGATCCCATGAAGATGCTTTCTCCCTGTGTTCTAGTACAACTTCAGTAAAATCAGTTTTTAAGTGTTTCCTCCCTCGCTCAAGAGCCGCTACCACCCACCAATGTTGTGCTTGTCTGCACGATCTTCAGACCTAACATTCGGTGACTTTTTTCTGTGTAGCAACATCAAGGGTTCACTAATTATATCCACCACAGGATCTGGACGACCCGAGACAATGCATCACTGAAACAGTGGAGTCCATATCTGAGGATTTTCTGGCACGCGTCTGGACAGAACCGGACTACCGCCTTGACATCTGCCGTATCACCAAAGAAATCACTTTCACATTTGTAGTGAATGGATAAAACTTTCATAGTGTCTCTTCATGTTAATAGGTTGGTGCTATGTTCTCCTGGTTATGAATACTGAGCCTATAATATTGCATCATCCTTTCTGAATCAACCTTAACTCTTGGGCCCTTGCGCGGCTGCACATGTTGCATAAATTGTATGTCCTCATTAGATTTTTATATATGTACAGTATATATTTTTCTTCTGGTTACTCCTGAATGTTTCCTATAATCGTTTAGTCCAAAAATTTGATAAATTTTTATTTGTCTACAGCTGTATTATTTTTATGGTGAACGTTACGGCAAGATGCAGTTAGCAGAGCTGAGCTATGCAAACAATGTAGAGCAACATAGCACGTTACTCTAATAGTGTAGGGTTATGCTGGACAAACTAATGATACAAGTGAATTGTTTTTAATCAAGTGACAGAATCAGTATCTCTTGTGACAGATAAGCTAAATAAAGGAATTAGGAATACAGT
>VIAB01007048.1:0-15942 GCA_009801035.1 Oophaga pumilio | reverse complement strand
TCAGGGCTCCCTCTGGTGGGCTGAGGTAGGGTGAAGGTGTGTGACTGTAGTGGGACCTCTAGTGGGCGAATCCTTCATGCACCCTTCTAGGATATGTGAAACCGAGCTCAGCTGGGCTCCACACTTGCATTACTGCATTGTTGTAATAACAGTGACACACCCTTACTGACGCTGCCAATTAGCTATACCACTTAATTGTAGTCCAAGTAGTTAAAACATGTGCCAATTGTATCAGTGAGGCACATTGTATGAAACTCTATATATTGCTAGACATGAGACCATTATGCCAACTCTTAGGCTAGCCTTAGACCATTGATTAGGACCAAAAACAGGTACATTAATAAATCTGGCTCATTTTAGACTCAAGGCACCCTTATCTGTTCTTGGACATAAAACTATATAACAATTGTAATACTGTATGTGGAGTGAATGATGGAATGGTTTGGAGAACAGGTAGAGAATAGAGAAGAAGTTTTGAGGATCCTTTCAGCACTTAAAAAGTGAACCTGTCAGCAAGAATGTGCACATTAACCTACGCACAGTGTCAGGTCGGCGCCGTTATACTGATTACAATGATACCGAATGATGAAATCTGTCTTGTGGTTGTTGTATAATCTTTATTTTCAGTTTTTCGTTAATGATTTGCTTGAGCTTCGGGGGCGGCCTGTGGTAGGGGGCTTCATGTGGCACTCTGATTAGGTATTCATTTGTATGACAGGTCACTGATTTCTCAGTGACCTGCCCCCTAGTTTACATATTATTATTATTATTTATTTATATAGCACCATTGATTCCATGGTGCTGTACATGAGAAGGGGTTACATACAAATTACAGATATCACTTACAGTAAACAAACTAACAATCACAGACTGGTACAGAGGGGAGAGGACCCTGCCCTTTCGGGCTTACATTCTACAGGATTCTACAGGATTATTACATTCTACATATTATGTATAGTTAAAAAAAAAAATCACACACCTGCAACAGGCTGGTGCCGCAGCATGATCTCAAATTAAATACAGATTACACACAATTAAATTCATGAAAAAAAGCCTCCAAGATGTTGCTGACAGCACAGTAGCGTGTATCAGCTATTATCTATTGCTGATAGATGCTGTGGGGCAATCTTGAAGCCTTATTTTAGTGAATTTACTCATGGCATATAAAATACAGATTACACATGAGCTCATGCTGTAGTACAGGTGCTTTTTTTCCCCCTATATTTAATATTCATCATGTAAACTAAGGGGCAGGTCACTGAGGGCTCGGGGGGAGGGGGGGGTTTGCAGACACCCCAGGCTCCACCCTCTGAGTGGGCCCACCTGGATCTACGCTACAGTAACTATCTGCATGCCGATACAATTACACTATGCTTCCGAGCAGGGAGAATTGATCTTCTTGCTCTGCCACCTGGCTGCTATGGGTCCTCTGAGCAGGAAGGGGCCTGGTGCCAGCACAGGGCCCACAGCCCATCATTGCAAGTGCAACTGTATTGGCTAGATCGGTGTTCAACTCCAGTCCTCAAGAGCCACCAACAGGTCATGTTTTCCCTAGTATTGCATAGGTGATAATTTTATCAACTGCACAGGCAATAATTCTATCACCTGAGCAATACTAAGAACATCAAGAAAACATTATCTGTTGGTGGCTCTTGAGGACCAGAGTTGGGCAACACTAGGCTAGATGCTGATACAGCTGACCACATTGATGTGGTCACAGATAGTGGACACTATGTCACTACTTGGTGCCCACTGTCTGAAGATGTGCAGACACTCGAAGCAGCGGAAGAACAAGGAGGGGCGAGTATTGTGTTTATGGGAGTGCATTATACAATATAGAGTCTGCCAATGGGTAGTGCATTGTACTATATGGAGCCATCAAACAGTTTGGGGGCTACTAAGGGGTCAGTGTGTAAAGGTTCATCAGATGCAGTAAGGAGCAGGAGGCAGAGAAGGGGGTTAACGAGAATTTACTTTAACAGGTTCTTGGAATTCAGGGATTACTCCACACAGGGAGAGGAGTAGACAACAACACAAACAATATGAAGACTGTACTTGCACAAATATACACTATCTCAAAAGAGGGAAAGGGATAGGACAGAAATGACTTATTGGTTGGACTTCTTGTTGGGAGACGGTTGGAACAACTCCCTATGAAGTCGTAGTCCTGAACAAAGTCTCTGGCTCTGAGCGTAGGAATGAGATGCACTGTCTTTACTGTGCCGAAGTATCTGGGTCTGTGGGTCTTGGGTCTGTTGATGAGTGGATGAAGTTCCTCCTTTTGGTTCCCCAGGAGTGACGCTGTACATTGAAGCACGCTGCAGGAGAAGAAAGGCCTTGCACTGACAGAGTCTGGGAAAATGAGAGGCATCTGTTAAACGGCACGTTATGGATAGAGTTGGTAGAAGGACACTCTGTAATGGCTTGGAGGGTAAGTCAGTCTAATGATGTGGCGTCAATGGCGTTGGTAATCTGAGGAGAGGGAGTCAACCTTTGTCCTACTTTGTAGTCACCTTCCCACCAAGTGCCCCATGTTCCCGCACTCAGTCTCCTTTATCTCTCCCACACCCCCTTCTGTCAGATGTTCAGGCCCTTCCCATACAGACAAGTTGTCCCCAAGGCTACACTGGTGACAGCCCTGATAGTTCCAGCTCCAGAGCGCATCTTGAACCGACAACACTGTTCATCCTCTTGCAAGTGTACTGTGTGGGTGGTACCATACAGCAAGGGTTAATTATACTGTGTATAGAGGAGCTATACAAGGGGAGACTCAATTAAATTAAAAGCGGGCACTTGTTAAAGGGGGAAGTCAGGTTATTGTGACTGTCAAAGGGGTACACAGGGCATTATTACTTTCTAGGGCACTTGCACACAGCATTGCTATATTCTAGAGAGATGCTTTGGAGTTTAGAGGGCAAGAAGAACCACACATGTTCAGTTATAGGGACAGATACAACAGCAGCAGCTCAGCACTGGGGGGTAACAGCAGGATGAGGAGTTTGTGCAAGTTGGGAATAGATGATGAGGTGTTGAAGATATGAGACATGAAGTGTGTCTTTGTTGTAATCTCAACAGCCAAGATGTGGTTGGAGAAGATGACTTTTACATCTGGCCCAGACCAACATGATGTGAACAATTCCATCAGAAAGAATGTCAGCTGTAAGTCACCACCTAGAACTGATGTAATTTTATATGTTACATAGGACTGGTATCTACCACTGACCATATGGCAGTAATATCAGTGTTGGCCATTGTGGAGAGATTTTCAGCAACTGCTGTCATCTGCTGAGGTTCTCCTATATCCATCATTAGGGTGCATCATCCAGTTGTTGTCAAGGTTAATGGGTTAAGAGGCCCACTCAGAAGTTTAGCCCTCCCTGAACCAAAACCCTAGCTATGCCTCTGCCTTTAAGTCTTTCCTTGGAGCTGACAGGAAAGATGTTTCCACTCTATATTACAGCCTTTGATTCACACTTTTGCATACAAAGTTTTTAAAATTAAATCCAGTCATGACATCTAGCAACATTGATTTATTACCATTATGTAGACAGACAAGAAAGAACAGGGCACAGCAATGACTGAAGGAAACAATCTCAATTACTGTCAATGCTCCTCAGATATTACTAGACATGATTAGGATGGGAGCATAGCTTCAACAAGACAGTTGGATCCCTCAATGGGCTCCAATACTTCCATGATGAGGATCCGAGGACCAGCATCAACCAGCTTGTAGATTCGGCTGTAATCAAATTTGAGACAGTTGATCCCATTTACTGACTTGATAAACTGGCACACCTAGACAATGAGAAAGACATTTAGAACGGCAGAGAAAAACAATAAAATGTTTCCACCAACAACCCCTTGACTTTATACCTTCATCCCAGCTCGCTCAGCAGGTCCGTCAACATCCATCATTTGAATAAAACAAGGGCCTGTTCCTCGGGCCATAAACCCCCAACCTACATCATCACCGTGGATCTGGAAGAATGAATTATTGGGTTAAAATTACTCACTTTAACTTGGCTTCTGCCACATTAGTAAGAGACTATTCACGACCCTTGTGGGTCATCAACTAGTTCTCAAATAGGATCTTTGATGTGTAGGATGGAAGGAAACTGTCCCTTTTTTAAAACTAACATTATATTTGGGTCAATTGCTAAATATTTTTACTGGTGCTACTACAGTCTGACTATCAGCGAGGTGGCAAATGTTTGGCTCGGCTGCCAAACACAGTAGAACCTTCTGGCAACAACGAGCCAGTTGGTTTCAGCTCACAATTTAATAACCATTTAACTCCTGTTCTGGCCCTGGATTGTGGATTTGATGGTGCAAAGTCTGAATTTGCTGCTGTGGCCCATTTAATACCCTGACAAGAGACATGTCTTGTTACTACTTACTGTGTGTCAAATGTCAACAGGTTAAGGACCAGCTAGTGTCATTTTCTTCTATTCTAACACATTGTACAAAGTTATGATGTTTTATATTTTAAAGAGTGCAATCAGATGGACACATTACATGTGAGAATTGCATTGCAATCCTCGGACTGTCTGTCGGCTCTCCAGACCCACGCGTGACAGCCTGCCCCTAGGGTCCCCACTCCTCCAGGGGCCCCAGCAAGTGGCATGCCACTAATAGCGGTACACCACACGGCCACTATGGGGCCCACTAAGTAAGAGGGGCCTAGCCCCCCCAGCATCATATTCAACTTATCAGCATCAGATGCCAATACAGTTGAAAGCAATAATGGAGGAGAGCATGTCAGCTGATGCTTCCTCTCCCACCATTACCCCTCTGCCTCAGCAGCATGTGACAGCAAGGGAGCTGATAATGGAGCAGAGCCTGGAGCAGCAGGGGGAACAAGGAGAGGCAAGTATTGTGTGTTTGTCTGCTGCACTATACTGTTTTTCTGGAAGGCTCAGTACAGACATTACAGCATAGTGGATGGGATTTCAAGAAATCCCATGCCCACTATGTGTGCACCGACACCTGCAGAGACAGACATGTGGCATGTCTCTCCAGACCTCATCATGTTTATCTTGCAGAGACGAGAACCTCTGCAAAATAAACTTCACATGTACAATGTATTGGGCATGGTGAGTCTGCATGGTTCAATGAACACATGCAGAATCACTGGCATTCAATAGCCAGCAACCCTCTGGATGTGTGCTGCGTCCAAAGTGCTGCCAATTTCTTAATGTCTGCACATACGCTAAAGAGGCCAGTAAACAAGCAAACTTCAATACTGTCGATCACGCTTGTTTAGCGACCTGAACTTGGCACCAGAAACGTTTGTATGACAGTGCAATGTGAACATTTGGGGCCCCTCTTTAAACTTTTGCCCAGGTCCCCACTTTCTCGAAAAGTGGCCCTGGTGACAGATGCATAGAAATACATGCAGTCAAGCTCAGGTCAAGAGAGCTGATGGCCAGTCTGAGGATTGCAATGCAATCCTCATGTGATCTGGATGCAAGTCTGCATAAAGTCTTTAATTTGGGGATAACTTTACTCCAGTGACATCCAAAGTTTGATGCTTTGTTACCAGAGGTTTGTTAGAGCTTGTTCACATGCAGGATTTTACAGCAAAATAAAACACTTCTGGTGTCTTCACATGGTACATTCCCTTTGTATTGGAGCTGCAGTGCATCTTCATGAACCCCAGCATGTCATTCCCTTCAGTGCTTTGTCAGTTGACTGCATCAGAAGTGAGAATTATATGTAGAGTTTCATGATGAAAACTTGAAGGGGGAAAATAAAATCACTGTAAACAGTCTTAGTTAAATTCTGAAGCAATATCTGAGACCCCAACAGCTGAGCTCTATGCACCAGGCTCAGGGCAAATACTTTGAATGCAGTTGTATGACTGGAGTAGAGCATGAAAGTAAGATCTGTCATTGCTAGCCAGGAAGGTGTGTGGAGGGGATAGAAAGCTTTAATTCCTTACTTTGCCAATAATGAGCAGCATGCAGTACCCATAGTACAGTATAGAGGAGAGCAGCATACTCACACAAAGCGTCTTTTGGATGTACATTTTCCCAGGCGTCTGTAGTTCCTCCACCGTTACAGGCCTTTTGGGCACTAAAATGCAAAACAAGCAATGAAATCTGGGAACGATGGCCACAATAAATTATGCCAGCAACATCAGAAAATATTTGCCACATGCAAGTGATAGAAGTGTGAGCAGCAGCCAAAGTACCTAGAATGACTTCCTTTATTGTCTTGATTACTGGGGAGCGGGAAGGAGCACCTCCAGAACCACTTCTTTTTAAGATTGGAGGTGGAGGCCCTGGATCATTTTCTTCAATACAAAAAAAGTCATTTAGTTTAACAAATTAGCTAAAAGGCAACTATAATGATGGTGCCTCAGGGACCAGTTGAAACAGTTACTAGAGCAGGGTCTGAGGACAACATTAGCGAGAACCACATTGAGCCCCTGTGCAATCCTTTGCTTCCTCATACTCAACCAATAGTCCATTTTGCATGGACTCTATTATGAAGACCATTTTCTGAATTCTCTTACCACACACAAAGCCAATACGGGGAAGCTCAGAGCTTAGTTTGCGCAGGCAGAATGGACTGTCTGGAGAATCTGATCGGGCATCGTTGGATGAAGTACTCTGATCAAGGACCTCAATTAGTTTTCTTCTGCGTCGGACATTTATAGCAAACCGGTACAGCAAATCTGAGTCGTAGAATTGATATTGCCCAGATACTGCAGAGATAAAAGGTCACCATCATTACCCTTATCTTCACATCACTCCTTGGGGGCATCCTCCAGTGGTTAGAAGTTCTGCATAGCAATCACTGTTCTATCTGCTCCAAGGGAACTAGAGTGGAAGTGACCATCAATGGGCGCCCAAAGATTTACCACACTCAGTGGCATACCGTCAAAAGTAGCAGACCACACAGCTGCTATGGGGCCTGGACAGGTGAGGGGGCTCACGACAGCCGCTGCGGTTTGGCAGCTGTGCTGACACAGTACTATCTCCTTTAATTAAATGTAAGTGACAGCTGCTGTATACCCCCTTGAAGCTCCCCTTTCCTTGTTTTCTGGTCAGCAGTTGGCTGAAGTCTCTGGCTGGATTTGCATAAGAATGCCATGCCTCCTGGCAGCCAGAGAGC
The DNA here is from genome assembly GCA_009801035.1 of Oophaga pumilio. NCBI lineage: Eukaryota > Metazoa > Chordata > Amphibia > Anura > Dendrobatidae > Oophaga > Oophaga pumilio. The sequence continues at coordinate 8,823 of VIAB01007048.1, read as the reverse complement.
AGCACACGTGCATTGCAGGAAGCAGAAAACATTCATGAGCCTCTTTCAGGGAGAGGGACACACACGAGAAGGTGAGCCCGGCTGGCTGGGGGATGCATACCTGATTTTTTTTTTCTCTTTTCTCTGGGGGAGGGGAGGGACCATTCAGACTTTTGCTATGGGGCCCCATGATTTCTATGTATGCCCCACACTGCTTTATTAGAGCGACATTTTAACCAAAATTAAAAGCCAGTTTTGCAATAGGGAAGAAATCAACCCAACATTTGCCTTTCAGGTGGTCTACAAAAGCCTGGCTATGCTTCTGATGCAGTCATTTGGCAACTTTATTTTCTTCGCTTTGTTGGTTTTTACAAGACCTGCTGAAAGTTGTTTTTGTTATGCATTTCTCAGTCATGACACCAATTCTATATTACATTACAATAGTGTTTACATGACATTTTGGAGTGCCCTGGCTGAAGTTGCCATGTAGCACCAGCCTTATTGCCCACTTCAAAGCCCTAGTGAGATGTGGAGAACAGCAATAGTTCCATGTGATAGAAGCACCCACTGACTGAAGGCTAGTTATGCATGCAAGTTGCAGATGTGACTTGCTTCTTCAGCTCATCTGCCTACTGGACAAAAAAAATAAAAAAAAAGTACTAATACCGTGCTCAATGATCCCATACTGTAGCATTCTTCTGCATACTTTTTCACCATCAGCTCTAGAGGCAACTTCACAATGATCTACCAGCCAATCCAAGATCTGTGAGCCGATAAAAGCCCTTTTATACTGCCCAGAGTCTTCTTCACGGACTTTAAGAATACAGTCTTCTTCCTCCATCATCCTTCCAAAATATAGGGGTAGATGCTTACAGTAATTTATTGCTATATGGCCACTGACTATTTAGCACGAAAAACCCCTTTAGAAGTTATCATATCTGTCAACATATGGTAGGTGGCATTACAGCTGTACAAGACGCTACTGTAATGCTACAGCCAGCTTATAGGCCTAGATGTAGCCACAATGTATGCTACAAGTGTATAGAAGGTGGAGGCGTCACCATCTACATGGAGAAGTGGAGTGGATCATTATTCATATACAAAATGAGTGGGAAGACCAACCACCTCTCCACTGACAGTGCCACATCAGGGCCCATTAATGGTATCTGCATCTCATCTACCATATAGTATATTTATGCTGCATCCTGTAGATATACCATAAATGAAAGACATGGAAAAAAGTTTAACACTTACTTCTCAAAAATCCGCTGACTTTTAAATGCTATCCTGATCTGTTCAGTAGACTCTAAGGTGCCGTCATCACCGCGAAACCGATAATAGAGTGGTTTATCCTCAAACTCTTTATTTTCTTCACACACTGTTTGGAGGGCAGGAAATTTGTAAGAAAAACAAAGTCAATGCTGTTTGGATATCATAGCAAGATCATGGTCTAAGGCAGGATTCCCCAACTCCAGTCCTCAAGGACCACCAACAGGTCATGTTTCCAGGATTTCCTTTGTATTGCACAGGTGATGCAATCTAAGCAATACTAAGGAAATCCTGAAAACATGACCTGTTGGTGGGCCTTGAGGGCTGGAGTTGGGGAACCCTGGTCTAAGGCTTCTGTCAGTTAATGACAGGTATAATGCATTGCAATATACCAGCAATTAGTATAAAGTTAAAGTCATACAGCATGCTGATAAGGAATAGTGAGGTGTCCAAGTAGGGTTCCAATCTTAAAGATAGTAAAACTCAACACCCTTTAGGATGCATGCCAATAGATGAAGTTTTACAATTTAACCAGTCTGGAGAAAACAGCTAGTGATGTTTCAGTCCAATACAGACCATCAGATAATTCATGTATAAGACAATTGTACGAGAAAGCATTATCCATCTTGAAAATACATAGTTAGTGGGGTGGGGAGTGGCATGCATGGACCTGACAGTCCAATAAGTCCATATATACTTTGGAAAGTTCACTTGTTCCTAAGCTGTCATAACAAGGTACCTTCATACCTCCCCAAGTTTTCCTATACAGATGAATATCAGTCACACTGCTTTCCACAACTTGCACATCTTACTAGTCACCAGTAGTGATGAGAACAAGTGTTAATCAAGTTTTCCAAGGGTGGTCAGGTATGCACCAATTATTTTAGATGCTCAAGTGACATGTAAGAGTCCCCGCAGCTACATGTTTCTCCATTGTCTGACAGCCATAAAACACATGGGCCCAGGCACCTAAACATGTCTCTCGAACACCTGCGATATTTAGTGATATACTTGAGAACTCCAGGAAAGCTTGAGTAACAAGCACTTGCACTCACAGGTTTATCCTCCTTTGCATTAAATAATCTTAGTGACCTTTATCCCTCTAGCCCATTCACCACAATACTTCCATCAAAAACCATTCACATATTGCTCCCCTAGCAGTTGCTCTACCATCTCCCCCACCCAGCTCCTTTGCCATTCTGGTCCACAATTGGGATTTGCATAATTGGATACTGTATAGATATTTATTTCCACCACACTTGAGATCAAACTTTCAGTGGTCTGTGCTGATTACCTGTTGATCTATTTATTCTTATTTTGTATATTAACTGTAACATTTATGCATTTTCAAGATTAATATTCTTGCTTTTTGTATAAATTGTCTTGTACAACAATTATCCAACAAAGGTCCGTATTTCACCGAAATGGTGTTAGACGTTTCTCCTAACTTGTTAAATTGCAAGCAAATTTCACATTTATTGCCACACATCCTACCAAGTGCAGAGTTTTACCATTACCACTTCCAGCTGAGAACTGGACACACCAGGTCACAGTTTTGGGGAGCAAGGAGCCATTTTTTTTGCAGCACACTACAATTCCCCATCATTGCTCAGAGAGAGCGGTGACAGGAGGTACAGAGAACACCAAGCAGAGATCCATTAATAGGACAGTATTGGCAGCAAGTGACTGGTTTTGGCAGCCCAATATTGTACTGCCGTCAGGCTACTGTGCTGTTCTCACAACAGGAGAAGTCCCTGCCGCAGCGCTGCTCTGAGCAGAGAAAGCACCGCATATGGTAGAGACTTTTTCCAGTGGTGAAGACAGTGTGGTAGACTGGGATTAATAGAACTTCCCTGTGTCTAATCCTATCATGCGATACAGACCATTTATCCAACTCCAGCATGTAGCACCAACTAACAGAACTGTCACAGCCAACCATCCTCTGACATGGTCCACATCTCCATCACTTTGTAGTCCCCAACAGAAGGTCTCCACTCTGATTCTAACCTAAAGCCTCACTTATCCTTTTGCAAATGTCCAGAAGGGGAGGAGATGCAATATATATTTTACACCATTCTAAAAGTTAATTTTCTTAAAAAAAAATAATTAATGCTTCATTCAATTTAACAAAGTTTTGATGGCACATTCCCTTTGAGGAGTTAACAGCAGGGGCAGAGTTCAGCTCCACTTGCTTCCATTAGTAGCAGATGAAGGCTAGCAGCCATTGTCTGCGATTAGATTTCCAGGTTTAGCTACTGAGCCAGCATAAAAAAGCCTGAGATATGATGTAATAGTACCTCATTTCAGGTCTTGGCTTTTGATGCAGGCTCAGGAGCTGTACCTGAATCATTAGGGAAAGGGTTAGTAATATTACAATAGGCATCTCAGTCACTGGATCTCACCATGATGAACTAGATTGGAATCCATGAACACCTGCATGATTTTGATTGCCGTTTCTCGATCTGTAGCCTCCTTGTGCTTTATTAACCAACTAATCAGGTCACTGGCCACAAAGCAGTTATAATAGGTGTATGATTGTTTTCTTTCCTTTAACATCCTAGCATTGTGCAATCGCATCCTGCAGGAAAAAGTGGAAGAGGCATCACGTTTGGTGGCGACAAGTAGGACATTTGCAAGTCGCCCCATGCATAAACAGGTTTCAATGTTCCTTTCGATTGCTGAGAAACATTGTATCACCCTTTTTGGAATGAGGTGTCATAAGTTATTATGTTGTAAAAAACAAAACAAAAAAAACACAATGCTAGGCACCTACCACAAGCTGAGGCCAAGGTTATAATAAATTGATTCTTCTACAACTGGACAACTTTTCTAATCTAAGAAAAGAGGTCTGCAGTCACTATATGACTAGCGACTGCACATCTCACTGTTTGATTACCTGTATTCCCAATATGAAGGGACAGTTTCATGACTGCACACTTGTGGCTATGTGCCAGCTTCATAAAAAAAAAAAAAAAAAAAAAATCAGATGGGACCACACAGCAAGTATGGAATGGTCATAGCGTGAGCACCGCAGTTTTACAGTTTGGCAGTCTGACTGCTTTTTGCAGCAGAACCCCCTTATGGCATAAAACACAATCTCAGGTTATTTCACCTGTTTTGTCTGCATCAAAAGCCATTGGTTTCTAGGCGTGCACGAACAATTGTTCCAAGCCATATTGTTCTACTGGCCAATAAGGCCACACAGTTAGTTATTGCCAGTCACATTTATGGCATATACAACTATGCCACAAGTGTCTGATCTGCACAGTCTCCTTACATGACTCTTTCCTCCACTGATCAGCACTCTAAGGCTCTGTGCACACCATGAACTGATCAGCACTCTAAGGCTCTGTGCGCACCATGAGCTTTTGAAGCTGCATCAAAAACAGCATCTTACAATTCCAGCAAAGTGGATGGGATTTATACAGTTCTCCCATCCTTGTTTTATTGCAGCATAAACTGCCCTGCGGTGCACAATTCAATCTGCAACATGTCAATTTCTGTTGCAGGGACAGTTTTATTGCAGGTTCTCCCCACAGAGCATCATTTAATGCAGAAAATGCCACAGGTGGGAAGCAGCAGTTATATTTCACCCCTTAATTCCCAGGTGATTCTGGGTTTCTCCTTGACATGGGAATTTTTTTTTCTTCTACAAGAGATAGGTTGTGGCACCATTTTCCAAGACCTGTGTTTGACACCATTTATGTAGCTTTTCTCAAAAAAAAAAAAAAAAAAAAAAAAAAAAATTTGCTCCTGATATAATAGCCAGGTGCACAAATAGAAGTGGCCAATCAAACTTTAGTGGCTGAACACTAAAATAACACGTTTATTTTTCCAATAATGATACACTTCAATGGTTGGGATTTTGTGACCACTATTAGCATTTTATTATTTTGATTATATTTTTTAGGCACTTCAATAACTATTGAATAATCTTGTGTTAACTTTTATTAGTGTTTTGTTACTAAGAGATTTACAATGGAATTAGGGATTATAAATACTGTTTACTTCGCTGCTACTCATTGACTACTTTACCTGTGCCTCCTATTCCAAGCACCTTTCTGAAATATTAAATGTTTATACTTTTTCAATCTAATAAGTGTTATGTTCTTACAAACTCTAAAAGTGTGATTGGCCACTTCTATTTTTTGCAACTGGCTATTACATCAGGAGCAAAATTGTTTTTTTGATAAAAATTTCATATGAAGTGCAGCCCAAGGGAATTGGGCAGTTTTGAATAAAAAAACAACACATGTTATTGAACTTTTTATGCAGCGTCAACCCCGCAACAGCCTGCTGTGGCAGCATAGCAGATGGGATGTCAAGAAATCCCATGTCCACAGACAACCGGAGACTGACATGTGTAGCACATCTCAGCATATCAATTTCTAGCATCTCTGCAAGAGAAATTTCATCAATAACAAGTATTTGATGTGGTGAAGCCGCACAGGTCAGTGATCACAAGAGGATTTACCCGCGGTCAATAGGCAGCAGCGCTTTGGACGCAGCAAACATATGGTGCGTCCAATTTAGCGCTGCTTGTTCCAGATCACAGGCCTAAAGCTTTACATTTTCTGGCTATAGTGCTGCCTGCTTGATTTTTTTTTTTAATTAATTAATCTTATCCCCTCTTGCAGCAGTGTTACGGCAGCCAACATGCCTCTGTCAGATTGCAAGTGACATTTAACAGATTAGCAACTGCAGGCAGGCCTCCACTCTACCCTGATGTATGAGGCCTCCAGAGATGGCCACACAGGGCACCATCTGTACCTGCCTCTCAACTGCTAGGCCACGACTCTTCTATGTGTGGCTGCTCACATAGTTAGGCAGACAAAAATTTTGCTTTCCATATAGTGGGGGCCACACATAGCATTACAGGCCACATGTGACCTCCAGGCCACAGCTTGTGCCTCGAGTCTCCATCAGCTTACCTCAGCTGTTCCGCAGCCAGGATGGTCTCTACCGCTTTCTGGGAGGTTTCTGCTCTCTTCTGAAAACTGCTGCTCAGAATCTCCATCTTGTCTCCAGTAGGAGACCCTCTAGGCTTAGGTATAGGTATTTCAGCCCCTGAGGAACTCATTTTCTTATCGGGCTCAGCCATCTCAGCTGCTGTCTCCCAATCCTTCTCCTGCAACCCAGAGCCTCAAGCCAACTATCCCACCCCTCAGTCCAGTCATCAATTTATATTGTATCACTCCTCCCCCGCCCCATCCTGAACAGATCACCCATCCAATCCACCACCCGCCCTATCCCGAATCACCCAGGTGTCCTCTGATGGTAGCTGGAGAGCTAGCCTTATGTTTACATGTCCTGGAAAGCTGCAGATTTTCTACCTGGATCTTCAGAGTCTGCTGCAGAATTTAGGCCTCTTTCACATATACGTTTTTTTGGATCAGGCATGATCCGGCGTGTTGCTAAAAAAACGGATCCGGTACCGGATGCGTTTTTTTGTCATTGACTTTCATTAGCGCCGGATGGCGCCTGATGTCAGTGCGTTGTATCTGTTTTTGTCCGGATCCGGCGGAAATGTACATTCCGGCGGCCGGACAAAACGGAGCATGTAACGTTTTTTTGTTTGCCGGAGCCGCCTGAAGCGGCGCATCAGGCGGCCGGAAACAATAGAAGTCAATGGAACCGGATCAGACTTTTGTGCAATCCGTCAAAAGTCTGATCCGGATTCTGGAAACCAAGGTCTACTACTACTACTACTACTACTACTACTACATTTTCCAGTGTCTCCGGGCATCCAAAACCCTCTTTTTCTGGGTTCAAAAGTTCAGGTCGGATCCAGCAAAAAAAACGGATCCGTTGCATCAGTTTTTTTATTTCAGTGCCGGATCCGTCCCTTCAGGTGTTCGACGGATCATGCCTGGTACAAAAAGACTGATGTGTGAAAGAGGCCTTAGTTGCAGCAAAGAGGATATTGTAACAAGTTAGGCCTCTTTCACACATCCATTTTTTTGTATCAGGCATGAGTTTGATGCGAGTTAGTCGCACGACTTACTCGCATCAACACCCGGCACGGCCGCCCGCTCTCGGACCAGAGTGCACGGCGGCATAGAAATACATGCAGCCGCGCACTCTGGTCCGAGAGCGGGCGGCCGTGCCGGGTGTTGATGCGAGTAAGTCGTGCGACTAACTCGCATCAAACTCGCTAGTGTGACGCCGGCCTTACAGTCAAAATCTGCCTCAAACAATCGCGGGTGGTGAAAAGTGCTGCCCGCGATTGGTAACTTGTTCAATCTCTGACAGGGGCATTTAACACACGCCGGCATGGGGGCGCATCATTCCATGCACCCATCCGCGCCCGTCATGTGATCCCTGATTGTCAATGGGTTGCTATGACAAAAGGGAGTCTATAAAAGAAAGACTTCCAGGCTTGTCATTATGGACCTCCCCTGAAACCCAGCCTGTGGCCAGGCTTCAAAGGAGGCCGTGATATTTGCTGTATTCAGCAGCTTCAAGTTCCCTAAGGAGACTAACAAGTACAGTGAAAAGTATTAAAATGTTCAAATCACCCTCCTTTTCTCCTATTAAACATAAAGAAAATTGTGTTAAAAAATAATAATAAAAAATACACATATGTCGTATTGCTGCATTCAGAATAGTCTGATCTATCAAAATATAAAAATAACCAGAACAGTAAACACTGTAAATGGAAAAAAAATAAAGAACGAAAAAAAAAAGTTTTTTCGTGGCTGCAGTACCGCAAAAATGCTGTAGAAAGCGATCAAAACGTCATATCTGTCTTAAAATGGTATAAAAAAACAGCCGTCTTGCCCTGCAAAAAATAAGCTGTGACACATCTCCACCATTAAAACGTTACGAATGTCAATAAATGGCAACGCAACTCCTACATTTTTTTTCTTTCAAACTGCAGATTTTTTTTTTCCATACTAAAATAATAAAAAAAACTGGACATGTTTAGTATGGCTGTAATCATACTGGTGAGGAGAATCATAATGCAGGGTCAGTATTACAGCGCAATGTAACTTGTGGAAACAATTACTCAAAAAAATGTCAGAATTGCATTCTTTTCACAATTTCTCACCACATGGCATACTTTTCCCGTTCTCTAGCAAGAGATGTGTTAAAGGGAATCGTGCCATTCAAAAGTACAACTTGTTTCGCAAAAAACAATCCCTCATATGGCTATGGGGACAGAAAAATAAGTTACGGCTCTGGGAAGAAGGGGAGGAAAAATGAAAGTGCAAGAATGGAAATTGGCAGCATCATGAAGGATTAATGACCTATTTTTAGGACCTCACCCAGTAAGATCACAAAAAGACTACAGGCAAAGCATTTCCCATGTGGCACCACACAAATACCACAATTCTGCATGAAATGTCTTCCAGCTGCAGGAAAAATACAGCAGAAAGTGCCTTGCCCCGTGCCACATGCCGCAGTGGAGCACGGGGCACATCACAGCAACTCCGAGCATAGAAATTTATCAGAAAATATGTGTAGCCCAGCTGCGCTTGGTGCCACATGTACCCTGGAGGATGCACGGAAAGGTATAATCCATGATAATCTGATAAGCACACAACATTTCACATTTTCCCTGGTTCCACCAGA
>VIAB01007047.1:81691-100142 GCA_009801035.1 Oophaga pumilio | reverse complement strand
TGAGACAACAGCTCAACTCGCCTCATTACAGCGGCGCCCCTGCCAGCCTTGCATATAGATACTGTGCTTGTTCGTCCAACCTCTATTTGCTGGTCCACTTGGAAACGAGCTATAAACAATGTAAGACAAAAGCTCACGCAGCAGGAGAACGAAAGCAACTAGAAGAAGCAAGACAATTGAAATCTTACTGTACATATTTTCATGCTGTCTAACTAACTATACCAATTTAATAACAGGAGAATACCCCTTTAAATAATCTAATGGACCACTACTCCCTCTTTTTCATGACCGGTGGAGGCTTCAATGTTGGGATACCAACCAATATTGAATGTCATATCATTATATTAGGAATACAAAATTAAAGGGGCGTCCAATTTAACCCCTTAATGACGGGCCAAATTTTTTAAATCTGACATATATCACTTTATGTGGTAATAACTCTTGAACGCTTCAACATATCCCATTGGTTTTGAGATATTTTTTTTTCGTGACACATTATACTTTATGATAATGGTAAATTTAGGTTGATATGTTTAGTGTTTATTTATGAAAATATCAGAAATCTGATAAAAATTTCAAAAAATTTGCAATTTTCAAACTTTGAATGATTATCCCTTTAATCCAGATAGTCATACCACACAAAAACATTAATAACATTCCATCATGTCTGCTTTACATCAGCGTCATTTGTAAAAATTGTTTTAACATTTTAGAAAATTGAAAAATGTCATATTTAATTTTTTTCAAGGAAATTTAAAAACGTATTTTTTTAGGGACCTAATCATTTTTTAAGTGATATGGGGGGCCTATATATTGGAAAACCCCTAAAAGTGATACAATTTTAAAAACAGCACACCTCAACGTATTCAAAATTGCTCTAAGGTAGTATATTAACCCTTCAGGTGCTATTCCGGAATTATGCAAAGTGACATGACAGGAATTAAAAAAAATTATTTTTACCACCTAAAATGTTTATAACTTCTGAACAGGTCGCTATAGCCGGCAGACGTCATTATTTGGCCATTAATTGCCATGGCAAACACCAGAACCACACGATCAAGATCTTAAGGTACTGTCACACTAAGCGAGATCGCTAATGCGTCACCGATTTTATGACGCAGTAGCGATCTCGTTGGCGACGCAGCTGTGTGTGACATGTAGCAGCCATGTGGCCCCTGCTGAGATGTCGTTGATCGCTTATGAACGTTCTGAGCCATTTTTTGGTCATTGGTGTCCCGCTGGTGAGCCTGAATCGCTGAGTGTGACACCCTTTATGAAAGACTTCACCAGCATCACAGGTGGGACTAGGTTTTCCCAACGACCGCAGAGGTCGTGATACAGATCGCTGATGAGTTGTGTTTGGAATCTAACTAGCGATCACATAGCGATCGCACCAGCGATCTCGCCAGGTCGTGTCGTTGTCGTGATCGCTGGTGCGATCGCTAAGTGTGACAGTGCCTTTAGGGTGCCAATGGGGTTAAAGGTGGAGCCCCTACACGCTGTTAACAATCTAGATTTTGTAGTCACTATTGACAGCAGTATTTAAGGGGTTAAACGGCCATGGTCGGTGCCAACACTGATGCTGGCTGATGCAACAAGTTGTCAGCTATAGTGTACAGCCGATAGGTGCTGGATTGTCACCTGGAGGGGGATGTTAGTCTCTTATATCGCAGGTCAGTTTTAAGTCATATTGGTGGTCTCTAAGGGTATCTTTGATCTGGTTTTGCTCATCCGAAATGATCCAGTAAAGCTAATTTCATACATCCAAAATTCATGGTCTGTGATGTCTGGGCTGAACATGGCTCTACTGACCTGAACTCTAGAACCCTACAGGCATATACTGTATGAGGTTGTTTGATTTGGATCAGGAGACACGGGGCTAGTCCAGACATCGCTTTTTGAGGTGTGACTCCCAATGTCCTGAATCTCCCAGCTACATGAAAATAGTGCAGCCACATGCTAAGCCTGTCAACAATGCTAGCCCAGGACAATGCATGCAGGGATGTGTGATTAATATCTATGTCACTGTACAAGTGGGGACATATAATATTGGGTAATCCTATAGTATATTTACAAGGGATTAGGAAATCCGAGGTAATTTAGACATTGACATTTTCCAAGACGAGGTAAAATACAAAAATAAAATAAAACAATATGAATCTTTACAATGCGTATTTATTAGTGTACTAGATGGTGGCCCGATTCTAACGCATCGGGTATTCTAGAATATGTATGTAGTTTATTTCGGTCGGGGTACTTCCGCTGCGAGCAGCCGGGAGATGACCGGCTGGCGCTGGTCATCTCCCGGCTACGTCGCCGCTGACCTCAATGCGGCAGGAGATGAACCGCGGCTACCGTTGGGAGATCAGCGGCTAGCGCCGCTCATCTCCCAACGATAGCGGTGGCGTGCGTGGTTCAAATCCTGTGTCAATTCGCGGGCGGACTGCGCCTGGCGCGACCAATCGGCGACGCAGGATTTCCGTTACAGACAGAATTAGACGATTATATAGTAAATGAATAGTGTAATCATCAATTACTGGTGGCTTGCCAGGGCAGGTTGGACGTAGACATCAACGCTACAGTTTTTCTTCATTAGTTTCTCTTAAATAAGCATAGACTTGATAGTACAGTGTTAATGGGGCTCACAGTTTTGGAACAGAGTGAGCATGGTACTGCTGACATGAAAGGGCTGCTGCTATTTAGGTGGCTGGATGGACTCCAGAAAAACTAAGTACAAGCTCACACTGAGCATTTACAAATTACAAGCATACAAATTCAAAGGAGCCACAAGAGGACACGTACACACATTTGGCCGAGTCAAATTCATTACTACAAGTAAATGCATTTTCCCAAGAAAGTTAATTGCTTGTTATAATTATAAGCCAGCATGATGTGCTTTACCTAATGTGAAATCTATAGGAAAAGCTTTTAAAATTTAAAGGTTTTTCCAGACTTTAATCATTAGTAAAACCACTTATTAGGCTGCGACTACACAAGCAACATAAAGATCACAGTGTCGCATTGTGACATCATAGCTACTAATTAGCAAAGGAGTTGCACTGTGACACCAGACCAACCGCGGCCGCAATGCAACTGTCGAAAAAATCCAACACAGATTAAATTTTGGTTGCAGATTGCAAGTGAAATTTGAGTTTGCCACCATAGACTCCAATAAAATTTACATGCGTTTCCAACTTGCATGTCACCTGCTTTTTTTTTTTTTTTTAAGTCATAGCTCTAAAATAGTAACTCAACATCATGTCACAGACAGATTGCACAAATGTTTTTTTGGTCTCAGATGTTGTAAGAGATTTTTTACTGGAAGACATGTTGCTATTTATTCTCATCCTGACGATTTAGCACATTCGGCATTAATGGTCAGAACAGACTGAAATCTCCCCACAGCCATTGTTCTCCTTACTCCAACTCAAGTCTCAAATTTACCTATAAGGTTGTTAAGTTCTGGTCAGGATATACGTTGTTTTTCTGAACATCGTGATCTGTGTTCGGCCTGTGAATATCAGACACATGAAATTGGCCTAAATCTTTAATTCTTCAATTTGTTATAAAAGTCGCAAAATTTAGGCGCAACTCATGACTTTTGCCATTTTTGCTAGTTTCTACCAGCGCTGCCAAGTGGACAGAGCTGGGGAGGGATGAGGGAGCGGTGGTGCCCGTGACCCTACAGCCCTTCTAATTTATGACAAGCTGTGGTATTCTCAATACCAAAAATACCAATTTCTGTCTTGGCGCACGGAAACGCATGACTCTCATCAGAAGCTCCAGATTCATGAAGAGGCGTACACTTTTACATGAATGAGGAGCGTCAGACTCCAGCACGCCCCCTCATCATGAACAACGCCAGTCTTGATGAACCAGGCCCCTAGAATGCAAGTTTGTAAAATGTAACATCTTTGATTCTTTAAGGCCATTTTAAATAATCGAATGATCAGCTGAATAAACACAGTACATTTATGATAATTGTCCCATGTAAAAGTGTCATGCCATCAGCCAAGAATGTTTGTCTGTCAACTTGCTGCATGTTTTATGCAGGCGATAAGATTGCCGTTGGTTGGCAACACATCTCCTTGTCTAAACAAGGATGGGCTCTCGTCAATAATTAAAGTGAGGGGGAATGAACGATTCGCATGAATTGTTGTGTGTAAACCCCCTTGTGTTCACTGTTAAATGAAAACACGCAATTGCTAATTAACTTCCGGTGTCGTCAATTGGCACTGACTATTGACAGAAATTCTGGTAGTGTAAAAGGTATAATATTCGAATAACTATTCCTACCAACTGTAAGGTTTGTTATCACAATTCTATAACTAGAGAACCTTCTCTTCCTGTTGCCTTCCCTGACACCAAACACCCAACGGCAAAAGCCCCAGTTACACCCCCAGGTTTGTGTAATGACGAACATCTAGGAACTCATATGATTTGTCTTTTTTTGTTCATTTCACATCATGTTTTTTTTTTGTAATAAGCAAATATATGCATATTTATTTATTTTCTTTTACTCAAGATTAGAGATGGGCGAGCCCGTGGATGTTCGGGTCCGGCCGAACATTTTGAAAAAGTTCAGTTCGGGTACCAGAAGGGTACCCGAACTTGAACCTGAACACTGACCCTATTCAAATGACTGGGGGGCCCAAACATCGGGTGTTTCCCACGCTTTCATCTGTGTGACAGCGCGAGAAACACTGACTCTGATTGGCGGTTAGAGCACTATGGTTCCCATGATGTCATACAGACGACAGCGTGTGAGCCAGCAGCTGTGACAGGCGGTAAAAAGATTACCGCCGGCCACAGGCGTCGGATCATTAGAGTATTACTCTCGTCATCCTACACCTGGTCTCTAATAGCAGCCAGAGCAGGTGTACGATGATGTGAGTATACACCAGCAGGCGCCTGTGCAATGAATAAATAATTTTTGACAACCAGCTCTGGCAAGCTTTATCGTGGCTGGTTATCAGGAATAGACGGGTCCCACATCTTTTTTTAATTATTATTTAAATAATTTAAAAAAATGTAGTGGGGTCCCCCACATTTTTGACAACCAGCAAAGCTAGAGCAGACAGCTTCGGCCCAGACTTGTAAAGAGCCATGGATAATTGCGCCCCAAGCCTAAAAATAGCAGTTCGCAGCCACCCCAGAAAAGGTGCATCTAATAGATGCGCTAACTCTGGTGCTTTACCCAGCTCTTCACACTTGCCCTGGTGCTGTGGCAAGTGGGGTAATACTTGTGGGGTTGATGTCAGCTTCGTAATGTCAGCTGACATCAAGCCCACAGGTTAGCAAAGAGCTTATAAACCCCATAGTCAAGACTGTAAAAATACACAGTCAGAATAAAGTCCTTTATTTGAAATAAACATACAGACTTCTTTATTTGAAATGAAAACTCTTCACCCTCTATTACCCATTATTTTCAAAAATTAGGAATAAAAACACTATATTCCTCACCTGTCCGACAAGAAGATAATCCATATCTGACCAACGAAGATCCAGGTGGTTTGAAGAGCGGTCACATCAGTGATGTGACCGCTCTCCAAGCTAGCTGGAACACTCTGGGTAGAGCGTGAAAAGCTCGGCCTGCGACCGGCGGTAACCTTAATTAAGTCACATCCGGTCACAGGCAGGAATCGCTTCTCACGCTCTGCTCAGTGTGAGCCGTCTGGCGTGGAGGTGAGGAGTATGGCGTTCAGGGCCGGCGTCAGCACCTGGCGCACCCGGGCAAGTGCCGGGGCCCTGAGCAGGTGGGGGGGCCCACTCGCCGTCAGAGACACCGGCGTACTATGAGGGGCCCTGTGCCAGTGCTTGCGCCCACAAGTGTGCCCCCCTGCTTGCTCAGGGCCCCAGAACTTGCAATACTTACCTCTCCCTGCTCCACCGCTGTGACGTCTTCCGCGTTTCCTGACAGTGACATTCAGGTCAGCGAGCGCGATGATGTCACGTCTGTGCGACCTCTGCCTGAACAGTCACAGTGCAGAGAGCTGGAAGATGGTGACGCTGAGGAGTCCAGAGTAGAGCAGTGCCCAGCGAGGAGAGGTATTTCATTTTTTTAATGTTTGGAGCAATATATGGGGAGCATTATACACTGGAAAATTATATATGGGGCCCATGATACACTGAAGCATCATATACGGGGCCCATTATACACTGGAGCATCATATGGGGCCTATTATATATGGAGCATAATATATGCCCATCATACACTGGAGCATCATCCATGGGGCCCATCATATACTGGAGCATCATATGGTGCCCATTATATATGGCGCATCATACGGGGCACATTATATATGGAGCATCACATGGAGCCCATTATATATGGAGTATTATATATGGGGACCATTATATTTGGAGCATTATATGGGGCTCATCATACACTGGAGCATCATATATGGGGCCCATCATATACTAGAGCATCATATGGAGTTCATTATTTATGGGACATCATATAGGACCCTTTATATATAGAGCACATATGGGTCCTATTTTGTATGGAGCATTATATGGAGCCCATTCTGTATGGCGCACTATGTGGTGCCCATAATACTGTATTGAGGACTATACTGTCTGGTTTTTGAGCTATTGCAGAATTTACAATAGATATCACTCATGTAATGTAAGAAGTTAAGTATTTGGCATTGTACTATACCTATTTTTCTCTGCCGTATCGGAGCATCATGAATTGTGGTATGCGTTAAAGGGGCCCACTGAGACTTTCGCCCGGGGCCCACGAAAACCTGGAGCCAGCCCTGATGTCGTTGAATTATTTTTTATTTTACAGTAATAAATTAGTAAAAGAGGGTGGGGAGTTTGTTTATTTCAAATAATGGATTTTATTCTTGCTGTGTCTTTTGTACAATATAAGGGTTTTCATGGGGGCATCTTATAGACGACTCTCCATTACTAACCTGTGGAATTGATGTCAGCTGACATTACAAACCTGACATCAACCCCACAAGTATTACTCCACTTGCTACTGCACCAGGGCAAGTGGGAAGAGCCGGGCAAAAGGCCAGAACTGGCGCATCAAATAGATGTGCCTTATCTGGGATGGCTGCGGGCTGCTATTTTTAGGCTGGGGGGGGTCAATATTCATGGCCCTTACCAGTCTGAGAATACCAGCCCCCAGCTATCTGCTTTAGCTTGGATGGTTGTCAAAAATGGGGGGGACCCTACACCGTTTTTTAAAGTATTTATTTAAATAATTTAAATGGGGACCCCTCCATTTTTGATAACTAGCCAAGATAACGCTGACAGCTGAGGACTGCAGGCCGCTGCTGTCGGTTTTGCCTTCACTGGTTGTCAAAAAGAGGGGACCCCGTGCCATTTTATTTATTTATTGCACAGGCGCAGGCTAGTGAATACTCCAATCAGTGTACACCTGCTCTCGCTGCTATCAGCGAGAGCAGGCGTACGATGAAGAGAGTAGCACTCTCATCAGTAGACGCCTGTGACCAGAGTTAACCTTTTACCGCCAGTCACCGCTGCTAGCTCAAACGTTGTCATCTGCGTGACAGCGTGGGAACCATAGCGCTCTGACCAGCGGTAATGAACTTACCATCGATCAGAGCCAGTGTTTCTCGCGTTGTCACACAGATGACAGCGTGGAAAACACCCAACTTCCAGGCTGCCGAACCTGAATAGTATCATGGACACCTGGAGAAGTCCGTGTTCGGGGTTTGTGCATAGAAATTATGTGTTCAGTATGGTTCCCATACTTTACCGTTCGAGTTCACCCATCAATACTTAAGATACATTATTCTCTCATTTTCATTGCCATGTATGTCTTTATTATATCAGAAAGCTGTGTGTTAACTGATAATATCTATATGAATATTCTCTAGAACACATTCATTCAAAACCAAAGCACAAAGTTTCATGCTGAACTAATATCTTACTTGTGACCAAGCTCATGTGCAATAGTAAAGGCCAAGTTCAGACCATTATCTTCTGCAAGGACACACTTGCGTTTGGGGCTACAGGCTCCCCCAAGGTAGGCAATTCCTGCAGATGAGATAAAAAAAAAATTGTTCTGATAGTTTGCAAAATATAAATTAAAAGTTGCCAACAAGATAAAAATAAACAATGAAACTATCTTGTCCTTGTCTAATAATTTAATATTTTTCTCCTATTGACATGCATAAGTTAAAGGATTATTCTCAACATGTGTGTTCAGCAGCAGACAGCTTTCCAGTTTTTTCACTTCCTTGCTGCTGGGGAGATGGACACTTCGTCTTGAGTGACATTTCTGGCCAGTTTTCTTCTATTACTGTGACACATACAGGTCTGTCAGTAATTTATTCTAAAATCTACACTGTTATTATATTTTCAAATGTAGATAACAGTGCATTTGAACAGGAAAATATCTTTTGCTTGTTCAGCTTTTAAGCAGCAGGGGCTGGAGCTTGTTATTTTGCAGGACTGATAACAGCAGCATCTAGCTCAGGGGCTGACAGGGAGGGAGCAAGGAGAACAGTAACTGTTGTTTTAATTTTTATTTCATAAAGCAATTGTAAACATGAAAATAAGCAACTCTGCAATATTTCTTATCAGAGAAATCTGCTTTTTTCTCTGCCAGAATTGCTACTGATAAGATCCTATCTAGATACGAGGAAGAGGAGCTCTGCCTCTAGCTCCTCCTTCCTGCTGTCATTTTGGCCTCTCGTGTGCTGGTATACATCTGTATACTATAATGTTAACTGTGAATATAAGCACTACTGGCTGCACTGTTCTATCCAACACAGAATTGTATTCATTTCTTTTTCACATGGAGCCACAGGGTACTCAATGGGTCTGTATCTCCATACACTGGCATACACACAGCCTTCCATCAGAGTTATATGCTGTATATGAAGTGATGAAGTCTTCTCTGTCTTTTTAATGGAATGCAGTGTATGCTGAGGCAAAATTGTACATTCCTAATATTAATAGAATTAAAGGGGTTTTCAGCTTGATAAAAAAATTAACGTTGCAGTACAAAGCTTTTAACACAATGATGCAATCAATCATTGGTTTTGTGTCGTACACCACTGAGGCCAGTAATTGGCTGCAGGGGTCTCATGTATAGACAGCAAAATTATGCTGCACACAAGTAAATAAAGGATGTTTGGGAGTACAAAAGTGCAATGAATCAATGTAAGTTCAATTATAACATTATATCTGACTATATAGAAATTATTCAATAAGTTCATACAGTTTATGTAGGTAGAAAGAACTGCATCATTTACAAGATATAGGCTCGATAGTCATCTATAGATAGTATGACGTTCCACACTGTGTGTGGACGGGGATCACTCGCTTTGCTGGTCTTCGAGGTAAACACTGGCACGCTCAGGGTTAAAACAACAGTCTATTTCGTTTATTACAGCAAACTTGGCACAAAAATACAGTCTTTCTCTCAATAATACTTCTCACTGATCCCGATCGGCATAACACGGTTTTCAAGACCGTTACCTGTTGGCATCGGCCACACAGTTTCCCGGAGACCTCTTGTCCTCAGAGGCTTCCCAACATCAAACAGTCTCTTTCTTACCAATACTTCTCACAACTTCAACACATTCTTCAAAAAATAGTACAAATTGGCTGACAGCACTACAGTCTATGGATGCACGTTCTAGTCCTCCGGACCCAGGCGGACAAATACATACCAAGAAATTTAATGAAGAACAGCATACCAGTCTGGGTGAAGATAAGATCATGTCTTTATTTTGCCAAATGTGATGTTTTGACCACCATAGGTCTTTTTCAAGCTTGTTCTTCATTAAATTTCTTCAACACATTCTTCATGACCCCGGTCATCTCACCACAAACTCCTGTCTGTCACCTGTTGGCCATGCAGGTTTCCGGATCCCTCAATCTCAGAGGTATCCAATCCACACTTCTCACTTCACTCTGACCCCGGTCATCTCACCACGGTTTTCAAGACCGTTAATTCCGCTGGCTCAAGCTCGCCAGCCTGGCTTCCTCAGTCAGTGCGACATCCAGCCTGGATGTCAAGGAACTCTGTCCAGGCTGACAGACTCCCAGCACAGTCACAGACTCTTCACAGTCTCAGACAGACTACCCTCTAAGACAGACCACACACCATGTGCCAAACACTTCCTTACATAGTCTGGTCACATGCTCATGACCTCATCACAGGTCCTCAACAAACTCACAACCACCAGTGGGCGGTGTATGTGTGGTTAGCCAGTCCCACCCAGCTCACAAGCCAACCCTGTAAGCCCCCTAGAAAATAAACACAACTCTTATAGGACTGCAAGTCCCAGAACAACATTACTTTGGCTTACAGCGCATAGGAGCTCTGCGACACATACCTGCCATTTACAACTGTGTGGCCCAGCTGCGCTTGGTACACATGTTTCCTGGAGAGTGCACAGGAAGGTAATTGCAAAACCTGATATTCATTCACATCTCACACTTCCCAACATTACCACTAGAGGGAACCTTAGGATATATAAGGTTAGAGAGACGTAGCAGTAGTCAGTCAAGTCAAGACAGCCAGTTCAGTCAGTGTTCAGTGAGTTAGTTCAAGTTCAGTCTTGGAGGGAGAGGAGAGAAGACTGATTCCTGACAGAGCTCAGGTAGTTCATCTTGAGCCGAAGTGGAGGCTAGTACGAGTAGAAGGAATTACTCTAGCCTAGTCAGAGCTACATCTGAAGCCGTTATCTCAGAACAAGCTGCCTGTGTTCCCTAAGAACGTGGAAAGTGACTCTCGGAGCTACAGCGTGTATACAGTCTGACGGAACGTCCTGTGAGCTGCTCTGGACAGAGTTTAGGAAGGAAAGAAGGAAGGGGACTACAGCAGTTATAACATCGAGTCAACTGAGATCAGGTCAGTGAGCATTGGAAGGAAAGCTGACAACTACACCTACTGCTACCCGTGCTTATGTTAAGGGTAAGAGCAGGGCGACAGGCGAGTGGTGAAAGAAGGACAAGTGACTTAGGTGACAGATCACCTTCACTAAATTGACCGGACACCGGGTCCGAAGCATTGCTAGTACTTCACGGCTAGTGATAGAAAATCCGGAGGCCCTGCTGGACTTCAAGTCGCAGAGGGTAGCCCTAAGTGTTGATACGTAACTGGAGTCAGGGAGAACAAGGACTTTTAGCAAGGCCAAGCTTAGAAGGACTTCGTTCTTGCCAACATCTGAGCATCAGAGACAGAAAAGACTCTACCACAATGTCAGCCGGGCGTAGCTGCTATAGTAAGAGTTAAACTTGACTTTACGCAAGTTTGGACTCACATACATTTCAAGGGAAACAGGAGGCCTTAAACCTGCTCAGCAATTCCCCTGAATGTGCATTCTCCAACCTGACCAGCTTCCCGGGACATACCTGCAACATCTACCAGTAAAGGTATGGAAAGAGACTGAACTGTGTGTGACTGCTTATTTGCCTGCACCCTGCACCACCATAGACTTTGAGGGAACAGTCCCACCTGTGGGGGACTTAACATCCAGCTGCCCCATAACATCCCCTCAGAAGATCCATCTTGCAGCGCTGGTCAATCTGATCAGAAACCACAGGTGGCGTCACGAACAACTATTACTACAATCCCCTGTAAATATTTCCCCTTTGTATGAGCGCCCAGGGCCACGGACCGAGCTCTGCTGCCAGTGACATTCCCCATAGGCTTCAACGGGCTCGGTGCCGAGTACCCCATAGCCCTAGTACCGTGTGTTGTGCGACTCACAACAATGCCAAGGACTGTCTTTCCATCCAATCACACCTCCATGCATATCCCGAGGAGCATATACAGCGCTCCCTAGCTGCATCATGGGTCACTACACCACAATAGATATATGCGCTGATAGATCTAGTAATCTGGCAGAAAAGTTAGCACACTCTAATTAAAGTCATTATCTTCAACATCTGCAGGCTGAGACAGCTTCAATTACATTAATATACACAGATCCCTTATGGGCGATTATTTTATTAACCTATGACTAACAAACAAGTGATTTGCTGCCATTTATAGGACTGCATTCTATTTCTGGACGGCGTTAATCATTAGAAAAACATATTTATGAAGCTAACGATAAGGGGAAATTCTAATTCGTTTTGGTACGGTTCCATATCTGCTTTATTTGTGTGAAAGGGTAGTGCTGAGGTTAATAAGCCAAATGAGTAAATGAGCTCATGTAACAAAGAGTCAAACAAAAATAATTGTTTCCTTATACGATCTCAGAATCCATTCGAGCAAAACTGCAAGCTTGCATATTAGAAAGACACAATACTTCACACTCGTACCGGTAGCATTGCTTAATTCAGGCAGATTTATAGATCAGTGCTGAGTGACATGCTTGTATGCACTTGTTAGATGGATTACTTTGAGTTTCCGCACACACTGCTTCTTACTAGGTTACCCCAGGACAAGACTTAAAAAAAGAAGAAAAAAAAAAGGAATTTCATTGCTTGAATGGAAAATGTGATGGGATCTCCTCATATAAACTATTTATTTTCAGTCCTACCAGTGACTTCAGATAAAACATCTGTGGCTCGCTCTGACATGTTATAAGGTCACCATTCCGAGACTACCGGTATAGTACATGCGGACGGTTATTGCTTAGGATGCATTAAGTGTCGATCGATAACATGAAAGTTGATCGGTGGTCATTTAGTAGCCTGTTTAGAATACACAGAACGACAGCACTTCTATGCACAAAGAACAATCATTATTAGGATTAACACGATCATTCTGTGCATGTAGAATATAATTGTTCTTGACAACACATCTCCGGTTTCCACAAAACAATGTACTACTGAGAATGATGATTTTTAAGCAGGCTACTTGATTGGCAACTTGTTTCGACAGTCTGAGTATTGGGAAATGAGGTTTCCTAAGAATGCTTAGACCTTCATATAGGAAAGATGTGTATCTTCGTACCGTACTCTCAAGTCTAAATATTTTTTTAGACCTTCATAATCGGCTACTGTAAATGCACCTTTTTTCCCAGTATTTTATAGAAAAGTAACAGTTGAGTACAATAAACCATAACCAGGTAGGAACTTCTAGCCCTTTTATATGAGCCTATTAAATCAGCAATGAGCATTTATAGGAAATTCATTCCCAACTATCACATCTAAACATGCCGGCAATCAGTCAATGAACTAACAAAATACTCGTTCATTCGGTGAGATGATTTTTAAGCTTAAAATCATCATTATGGGCAGCACATCGCTCCATGCAAACAGGAAATAAAGAACAAAATACCGTATAGGAACAGAACAATGGTATTAAAGGGGCTGTCCGATCTAAATTGCTAAGTCTGCAGTCACTCTTTGTGACCACTTATGAATCCCCTCAACGAGCACATTGAGCTGGGACCAGCGGTTATGTATGCGTTATGCATACTCCCGGGCACAGCCTGTCTAGTGGGTGTGGCCTCGCTTGATGTCAGCTTTTTCACGCCCTAGTGGTGACGTCAATGAGGTGAACGGAGTTAATCGGCTAAGAACTCTGCTCACCTTATTCACGTCACAGTGAGACAACCTCAATACTATTATCCCACTTGCTACCACACCAGGATAGCCAGAATTAGTGCATCTTATGGATGTGCCATTTCTGGGGCAGCTGAAAGCTGATATTTTTAGTCTGGGAGATGGCCATATGCATGGCCCCTTCCAAGCCTATTAATATCAGCTCGCAGCTGTCTGCCTAGCCTTTGCTGATTAATTTTAGGGGAGACCCATGTCATTTTAATAACCAGTAAAGGCTAAATATACAACTATAAGTTGATATTAATAGCCTGGGAAGCTCCACGTGTAATACCCCCTTCCCAAGCTATAAACATCTGCCCCCAGCTGTCCACTTTCGCTCTGCTGGTTATTTAAATTTCAGGGGACCCCACCCCATTTTTTTTAAGTTATTTAATTATTAGCTAAATCCATGAACATTAAAACTACACACACTAATTATATATGCGGCAGACAGCTTTCTATCTATTCTATGTATAAATCTATCCTAACTTGTCACACAGTAAATTTACTGTACTCGGCTGATAAAATGTCGGGTTTTCTAGGAGATGGGTGAGTAAAAATTGGACGGCAAACTCATAGTCCGAATGCCATGCTATTTTTTTTCTCACACCTATTGACTTGTATTGGCAAGTCTTGTCCGATATACGCGGCAAATCGCAGAAGGCTTCAATTTTTCTCTCAGTCCGATCTGAGAGGAGAAAAAAAAATTGCAGATGAGCAGGGAATCAGAATAACATTAGTCAGAGTGCAATATGATTTTGTTATCGGATTGCACTAGTCTGTTTTCCTCACAAATGAGTATGAGGTCTAATTGAAAGTCTATCATTTCATGGTAACAGCTTCTGTGGAGACCTGTGTGTCTCCATAATAACAGACCTCAAACAAGCTCAGTAGAAGATCCATCAGTCATACTGCCATCCATCTGACTTTACCTTACCTGGTAATCTACCAAATGTAAGGTAGAAGAAGCAGGAGCCTGTTGAAAGGTAGTGTATGACAATAAAAATACTGACACAAAACATACAGAATTGAGAGCCATCTAGAAACTTAGGGTAAGGCCGAAATCATCAATGGCCAAACACATAAAAAATTGACGATTTTCATCCAAATGGTCACCAGTATGTCGTCCATATCATACATATGTCCATTTTTTTTTACATCTATACAATATCCATATTGCATCTAATTTTATAACATAACATTTTAAAATCTACAAGACCGAATACAGTTTCTTATGTTAATAATTGCAATATATCCATAAAGGTCTGATGCAATGTGGATGATTCATATGGGATCCACTTTTTGTGTGCACCTAAAGACTTGAATGTGCGAGTGTCATCTGAAATACGGAAGAGAGCAATGCATACTGTGATGATTTTTTTTTTAAATGACACGGATAGCACTTGCAGGTGTAAGGCCCACGAATTTGGGTGAAACATATGCCCAGTTTGAAAACAGACACTACTATCCAGATGGCACCCATGATAAAACCAGGAGTGCAGAGGTTACACGTGGACCATGGAGCGTAAGGGTTCTCAAAACATCCTTGTGACCCATACGGGGGAATCCCATCATCATGTGTCCTTGTGAGAGTGTATAGGCCGAATGTCTATAACTGAACCACATTTAATGAAATTCTCCAAAATCAGAGCACCATGGAAAACAAATACATTTATCCAGATGCTCTTCTCATAAATAGCCTTTGTGGTTGAAACCAGAATGCTTTCATCAGTTCTAAAATAAAAACCTTAATTATTTGGTACAGAATGTCCAAATCACAAGTTTCAGAGTCATTTAGAAAGAGCTCTAGTATCTTTATAGTGAAGATAACCACAGCCGCTACCAGATGTTACCAAACATCCAGAAACCTCATCCTGAATTGTACAGCAGCGCGCCAAACCAGGCACAACATCCCAACAGCAATCATTATGTTCTATTAATATTTTCCCTTTGAGTAAAACAAAAGGGTTGATACTAAATGTGTATATTTACATGAATTCCTTCTTCAGCCGTCCAGATGTTACTGAAATGTATCTCACATGATCCTTTTGGTCAAATGCAGTAACCCAGATGGCTGCCTTACCAATGAGCTTTAATGTGATTTCATTCTTATGTAAATGTGACTTGTGAAAACTAAAAAGGAAATTTAGTCAATTCCAGAGCTGGCGTTAATCTAATGTGCAATTTTTTGAAAATACAAGAATACGAGTACGGCTGAAGTAGATCAGATGCTTGTCTATTATTCAGTTTTAATAGTCACTGGCCTAGAGTTTGGCTTATAGAGAGGTTGAAATATGGCTTGTATCATACAGAAAGTACTGGTTTAAAGTCTAGGAGGTGGAGAACCTGTGACCAGAAGTCAAGCTTCCTGCATAATCCACCCAATATGGCTTTTCTGATATGCCTGAGGATAGGGCACATCATTCCAAGCATTTCTAAAGCCCTGCACATGGACAGCTGGCATCTTCTCCTGAATGCACAATGAGGCAAAATGTACATGTCTTGACTTACTCAGATTGCTCAAATAAGGCAGGTGCAACCTCTTGAAAGCACATGCACCATAAGCAGACATCATGCATGATTGCAGAAGGGCTTTGGATGACATAACTTGCCCTCACAGACATAAATGAAGAGTTGATTACGGTGTCCTAAGATTGTCTTTTGGGGAGCAACATCTCCAAGTCCTTGACGGCAGATGGAGTGAGCAATCTTTAAAGGGAATTTGTCAGCAGGTTTTTGCTATGTAATCTGACGGCAGCATGAAGTTGGGGCTGAGACACTGATTTCAGCGATGTGTCACTTATTAGGCTGTGTGCTGTGACTTCAATAAAATTAATATTTTATAAGCAGGAGATTATCACTGCGAAGCTGGTACCTGCATGAATCCAGGTACAAATCCGCCCCAGCATTAATTAGCAGCTTCCTGTCATTATAGAGTATACACAGAAAGATGCCAATCAGTGGTATGAGTGGGCTTAGCTTTTGAGCTCTGGTACATGCTATATCTAAAAACTCTGATTGTGTCACAACTCCTGCATCCAGTAAAGGAAGTGACACATTTTTCCTATTTTATGTGGTTCTCAGGTGAGGTAGCAGAAACCTGGTCACAGATTCCCTTAAGCTTCTATTGTTAAAAAATGAAGTCTGACTTGTGACTGCAAAAGGAATTTTTTATATGTATCTTCATTATCCCATGTTATTGATGCTAGGAAAACGATGCGATTTAACTCACCTAATCTATCTCTCAAAATGACAAGTTCAAAAAGGAAATATCAAAAGCTCACACTTTCTGCTTCATTCACATAACACATGAAACATTGTGGAGCCCTTGTTAAGACTTGTGAAAGGATCAATGAGCAATCAAATCACAGGTTTCTGGAGGTTCTAGAATATGCCCGATCATGAAGCAGACTTTAGTCTAAACTTCCTGCTAGCAACTCTTTGAAAGGTGCTAGGGTACTTCAAGTACAGTGACATTTTTAGGGTATATACACAAATACCATAAATAATAAATGATCAAACTGACCTAAAAATCCAAAAGTCCCTCATCCCTGCCTTTCTACTTTGGGCTGTCAAAATCTTAGAAATAGCATTTTTATGTTCTGTGCAACATATAGCTGTACAATCCTTGGAAAGAAAAACCTGAAACTGTACTGCATGCTGCTTCTCCGACAGCAGCATCTGCATATTATCAGAACTGAGGTTTTAGTTCTGTGTATTTATAGGCTGTGATGTGATAATGTGCTTTATCAGAATGTTATAGAGGAAATTTGTGGATTGTATCCACGCTGCCAAAAAACTCAAATCCAGACGTAGTTAAAAAACGTAATGGTGGTTTATTCAACGAGTTTCAGTCTATATGACTTCTTCTTCAGGAATACCACAAAGACCATAACGTTTTCTAACTACGTCTGGATTTGAGTTGTTTGGCATCGCGGATACAATCCACAAATTTCCTCTATAACATTCTATAGCGCATGAAACTAGCTACTGTTCTTCCTCCTTCTCCTCCTCTTCCTCATTGTCACCCAATCCACGTTGGGATGAGATGAGGCTGGGCTGTGTGTAATCACACTGTATGGTTCCTTGCTCCATTTCATCATGCTCCGCCTGAAATGCATCCTCTTTCATTGTGAGCAGAGAGAGTTTCAGAAGACAGAGAAGCGGGATGGTGACACCAATTATGGCATCTTGGTGGAGTCATCAAAGTTTTGGAGGATGGTACATATGTCTGACATCCATGTCCACTCCTGAGGTCTTATGTGTGGATTCTGAACTGAATACCGATGGCCTTGTTGATGCTGGTAATCAACAACTGCCCTCTTCTGCTCACAAATCCTTCCCAAAATCTGCAGTGTAGAGTTCCAACATCACCACACACCAGGCGGTGAGCCAGAAGCTGCAAACGCTGCTGAAGCACGGCAAGGGCGGCGGAAGCTGTATCTGATGTTCTAAAATGGATACACTGGTGGCATACTTTGACAAGCAGATCTGGCAGCTCCGGGTGGGTTTTGAGAAACCGCTGAACCACGAGGTTAAGCACATGGGCCAGGTATGGTACGTGTGTGAGCTTGCCTTGCCTCAGAGCCGCCACCAGGTTCAGGCCATTGTCACACACAACCATGCCTGGCTGTAGGTTTAGCGGTGTCAGCCACAGATCAGCCTGTTCTTTCAGAGCCGTCCACAACTCTTCAGCATTGTGCAGTTTGTTACTTAAGCATATTAGCTTCAGCACAGCCTGTTGCCGCATGGCTGAGGCAGTGCCGCAGTGCTTCCAGCTTGTGACTGATGTGGTCATTTCAGAGATGCAGACTGAAGAGGAGGAGCTGTAGACTGTGGGGGCAACCCTGATTGACCTAGGGCCCGCAATCGTCGGCCTCGGGAGGATGTGTTCCATCCCAAGGTCCGATTGGGTTCCGGCTTCCACTGTTAACCCAGTGTGCCATCAACGAGATGT
>VIAB01007047.1:61754-80986 GCA_009801035.1 Oophaga pumilio | reverse complement strand
GACCTAACAGTTGGACTGGCAACTTCCGTTGTGTTGGTGTTACGGCGAACGGTTGCCTGCCTTCTGTCTGCAGCCACCACACTGCTTTTTCCTGCCTGTTGGGGTGGTACGCCTCCCTCCCCCTGTGTGCTGCTGTCTTCGCTCTGCATGTCCTCCTGCCTGCAGGTTGAGTCAGTTACTATATCATCCACCACCTCGTCTTCCACTTCCACACCCTTGTCCTCCTCCTGACTTTCTGGCAATTGTGTCTCATCATCGTCCACATCTTGTGACACTTTCCCACCGTCACCTTCATGTGACCGTGGCTGCTCAAATATTTGGGCATCGCTACATGCCATCTGCTTTTACACTGCTTTAAGTGGACCGGGCGAGATGCCCGAATCTATAAATGGAAAATGAACAGCTCTTTAGAGTGTCCAAGTGTGGGATCAGTTGTCTCTGGGCACTCGGCATGGTGGGAGGAAGGAGGATCAAGGTGAGTAATATGTGGTCCAGACTCATGGCTACTGAGTCTTGACCATGTGGAAGACGGGGTGGTGGTGGTGGAGGTGGCAAACTGACTGGAAGCATTATCCGCTATCCAATCAACAACCTATTGACACTGCTCTGGGTTCAATAGTGGTTTAATAGGACTGTTGGTTGAGATGGATTTGTGAATTAGAGATGATATACCCACACTTACTAATAAACAACCAAATTTCTCCCTAGCTCAGCAGCAACTCTCCCAACACTGCCTGAGTCCGGAGCAGACTGTGTCGAGCATGGCGCCCGCCTGGTCAGCTATAGACCTGATGACACTGTGCGGTCAGCCAATCACTGTAATGCCACAAACAACATGGCTGCGGCATTACAGTGTGCGGCAGACAATCCCTGCATGTTCACTGGCTCTCTAAAGAGCGCCCGCCAAGCAACCCTGGAAATACTCAGTGAGCTCCGAGCATCTCAAGCAGTAAGATGCTCGGGTGAGCACCGAGTAGCGACGAGCATGCTCGCTCATCACTAATAATCATATTACTTTGTTGTCACTCATTGTTGTTAGCTTACTTTTCACCTATTTTTTCCATGATTTAGAATTTGGCCCAGTTATGCAATACATGGAGAAACAAAAGCAACCAATTCACCTTCTGCATTACAATCCTCGGTGCACGGACTGTTCTTCGACTGGCATGTATTCCAAAAGATTGCGGCTCAATAAAATGTACAAGTTTTATTGCAATATTTAAAATCTCATGATCCAAATAAAATAAACTAATGTGTTTGAAATGCATCGACTAAGGATGCATGTCGGCAATTAAAATGCATTGGTTTATACCATGACCTGGATTTTAGGAATGCAGAGTAGGAACCTCTGATCATTGCGTAATGAAGGGCAAAATGATTGTCCCCTAGCTTTCCAGACACATGCAGTCAAGGCCGAAAGCGCTGGCACCATTGAAATCGTTCCAGAAAATAAAGTATTTCTCAGAGAAAATTACTGCAATTACACATGTTTATTTCCTTTGTGTGTATTGGAACTACACAAAAAAAACAAGAGGAAAAAAGGCAAATTGGACATAATTTCACACAAAATCCCAAAAATGAGCAGGACAAAATTGTTGGCACCTTTCTAAATTGCGGGTAAACAACTTTTGTCTCAAGCATTTGATGCTCGTTCAAATTCACCTATGGCAAGTAACAGGTGTGGGCAATATGAAAATCACCCCTGAAACAAGATAAAAATAGAATTAGACTTACCGTTAATTGGGTTTCTAGGAACTTTCCATGACAGCATAGGAGGTTGTCTCCACGCCCTAATAGGGGACAGGAAGCACAAAGAGGTTAAAAGCCCCTCCCACCTCCTATTCACCAGTAACTTATAACGAACACCATAGCACCGGTTACCTTTAGGCTCCCAGGAATTATGCAAGGAACATAGGGAGGGAATTAGTGCTGTCGTGGAAGGTTCCTAGAAACCAAATTACCGGTAAGTCTAATTCTATTTTCTCTAGGCACCTTCCACAACAGCATAGGAGAAATACCAACCAATTCTGCACTAGGGGGGGAACAATGGTCTAAAGAACCTTACGGCTGAAGCTAAATCCCTATTGGACAACAAGTCCAGTCTATAGTATCTGGTAAAGGTATGAAGTGATGACCATGTAGCAGCCCTGCAAATCTGCTCGGTGGATGCACCAGCTCTCTCAGCCCAGGAGGCCGAGGTAGATCTTGTAGAGTGAGCCTTGACCCCAGCGGGGGGTGTCATGTTCTGGGCTAAATATGATTCATAGATAGCCCTCTTGATCCAGTTTGCTATTGTACTCTTCGCCACCTTCTTACCCTTATTTCAACCTGATGAATGAACAAACAGATTCTGGTCGATTCTCCACAATTTGGTTTGTTCCAGGAAGTACAAAATCATACGCCGAACATCGACTATATGAAATTTCTCCTCCTTTGTATTTGTTGGATTTTGGCAAAAAGAGGGGAGCACAATGTCCTGTGAGCAGTGGAAATTGGACACAACCTTGGCAAAAAGGACGGATCAAGATGGAGAACTAAACAATCATCTCTGATTATTAGATAAGGTTCTCTTATAGATGGTGCCTGCAGTTCCCCTACACGTCTTGCCGTAGTAATAGCTACTAGGAAGGCTGCTTTGCAAGAAAGACTGATGGGTACAGGAGGATAAAGGTTCAAATGGGGGTTGTGTGAGGCCCTTGAGGACTATATTTAGATCCCATGAGGGGATAACAGGCTGTTTCCTGGGACATCGTCTAAGGGCTGACACCATGAACCTTTTAATCCAACGGTGGTTGGCTAAGTCTTGGTCAAATACAGAACTTAGGGCAGAGACCTGAACTTTTAAGATACTAGGCTTGAGGCCTAACTCTAACCCCTTCTGTAAAAAGTCCAAAATTTGTGTTATGTTGGGGTGGAACGGGTCTGGTGCATTAGGCATGCACCAGGATGAAATTAATTTTTTTCCATACTCTGTTGTAAATGGCATTGGTGACCGGTTTCCTCGACATTTGTGAGGTGGCAATTACTTTGTCCGACAGCCCCTGTGCACGCAATACCAGGGCTTCAGTAGCCAAGCAGCTAACGCTTCTGAGGATTTGGATGATGCAGAGGTCCCTGTGAGAGAAGATCTATATTTGGCGGTAACTGGATTGGACCGTCCACCTGGAGATGAATTACGAGGTTGAACCAACTCCTTTTGGGTCAAATCAGCACCACCAGGATGGTTGGAACTCGATCTTCCCGGATCTGTTGAAGAGCCTTTGCCAGCATCGGAATCGGAGGAAATGCATAAGTCTGCTGGAAGTTTCACTGTTGAGCGAAGGCATCTACCTCTTTGGATTTGTCCCTGGGGTTCAGGGAGAAATAATTCTCGAGCTGTGAATTTTGCCCTGAGGCAAACAGATCGATTTCTAGTAAACCCCATCTCGCTACCAGCATCAGGAAGATTCCCTGATTCAGCCTTCATTCTCCTGGTTGTATATCCTGCCGACTCAGGAAGTCTGCTTGAAGGTTGGAGGACCCCTTTAGATGGATGGCCGTCAGTGAGAGAAGATGTCGTTCGGCCCAACAAAATATTCGGTTTGATATGCTCTTTAAACTGTCGAATCTTGTGCTCCCCTGATGTTTGAAGGTGAGCTACGTTGGTGACGTTGTCCAAATACACCTTGCCATGATGACCGGTGACCAGGTTGCCTGCTGCAAGAAGGGTCTCCTCTACCGCCTTCAGCTCCGTGAAGTTGGATGATCTGGCGCTCGTCTCCGGACTCCAGTGTCTCTGGAAAGGGGTATGAAATACTACACTACCCCATCCCCTTTTGCTGGAGTCGGTTGTTACCATAATCAGAGGTGACTGGGACCAGGCTACACCCTTTTGAAGATTTTTGGGGTTCAGCCACCAAGTTATGGAGGCCTTTACCCTGCCCGGGGTCTGAACCCTCCTGTTTAGAGAGCTGGGATTTCCATTCCAACTTTTGAGAATGTGAGCCTGTAAGGTCTTGGAGTGGGCTTAAGCCCAAGGTACTGATTGAATGCAGGCAGTCATGGAGCCAAGGACAGACATTGCTGCCCCGAGGGTAGGAGACCTTTGCTTCCTGAACTCGGATATTTTGGTAATCAGAGTCAGACGATGATACTCTGATAGGAAGGACATCTGTTTTCCTGAGTCTACAATCACTCCTAGGAATCTTCTTGTTGTGGAGGGTTGGAGCTCTGATTTATTTAGATTCGGGAGCCACTCCAGGGATTGTAGGATGTCCAGTGACCTCAGTACATGACCCCTGAGTGTCTGAGCAGATGGAGCTATGATTAGGAGATTGTCCAGATAAGGTGCAATACAGATGCCCTGCCCCCGGATGTAGGTCACTGCCTCTGACATTATCCAGGAGAAAACCCTCGGTGCTAAGGAGATGCCGAAGGGGAGCACGTTGTACTGGTAGTGCTTCACCTGCTGGTTTTGTAAGACCGCAAAAAGCTTAGATACTTCCTGTGGTGAGGGTGAATGGGGACGTGAAAATAAGCATCCTTCAGGTCGATGGTTGCCATAACAAAATGGGGTCCTACTAGTGGAATTGCTGATTTCACCAACTCCACCTTGAATCTTCGGTATACCACATGCCGATTGAGACCCTTCAGATTTCTGATGCACACATCCTCTGAAGGTTTTTTCATGATAAAGGGGCGTAAGTAGTGACCCCTTCCCCACTCTTCCGCTGGCACTGGGGAGATTACATTTGCTCTCAGCAGATTCTGAAGACCCGATATCAAAAGGTCTTGTGCTCCCAGGGATGGTAGGGAGGTGATTCCTAGACCCTGAGGAGGGGAGGATTCGAGCTCTATAACGAGGCCCTCCTTGATAATATTGAGGACCCACTGGCAATTTGAAACCACCAGCCACTGATGGAAGAACTTTGAAAGCCTCCCCCCCATGGCTTCGGAGTCATTGTCCTGGTGCTGCTGCTGGGGGACAAGAATGTTCTTGCCTTTCCCTCCAGCGTAGCTCCACCTCCCAGTCTTCCCCTCAGGCTTGAGGGGTCTGAGGCAGAGAGGGATGAAAAAAATGCTTCTTGGCAGGTTTTTGCTCTGGAAGAGTCTTTTTGTCTGTAGCCTTTTCCAGTAGGTAACCAAGGGCTGGTCCGAAGACATATTGACCTTTAAAAGGGATGGAGCAAAGTTTAATCTTTATGTAACATCCCCACTCTACATTTTAAGCCACAGGGCCCTCCTGGCAGAGTTGGACTGGGCAATGGACCTGGCAGCAAAAAGAAATGACTCAGCCGAGGCCTCCGCCAAAAATCCAGTTGCATTTTTAAGCAGCTGAAGGGAATCTAACAATTCCCCCATTAAGGTCCCCCGGGATATGTGACTCTCCAACTGATCCATCCAACAAAAAGAGGGATCTAGCAACACAGGTGGAAGCTATATTTGATCTAAGCGAGGGAGTGGAGGTCTCCCAGGATTTTTTTCAGGCTCTCCAC
Organism: Oophaga pumilio; assembly: GCA_009801035.1. Lineage (NCBI taxonomy): Eukaryota > Metazoa > Chordata > Amphibia > Anura > Dendrobatidae > Oophaga > Oophaga pumilio. The sequence continues at coordinate 75,512 of VIAB01007047.1, read as the reverse complement.
CTTCCAATCCATAAGGTCATTAAGTTGATAAGAGTCCTCAAAGGGGAGTGTCGTCTTCTTGGCTACTCTCGCCACCTGTACGTCTACCTTAGGGACGTCCCAGCTAACCGATTCACCCTCTAGAGGGAACCTATGCTTAAGCGCCATGGGGGTGCTCAGCCGCTTTTCCGGAAACTCCCATTCTTGAGAGATCATGTTCATGATGTTCTTATGGACGGGGAACCCTATCTGCCTCTCTGCCTTCAACCCTCCAAACATTTCATCCTGGACTGTTTGGGGGAACTGTTCCTCCTTCAAGCCCATGGTGTTACGGACTGCACCGATTAATTCCCCCATATATTCTGTGGAGAAAAAATATTTCTTGGCTTCAGATATCCTATGGGATGATGATTCCTTCCATTTCCCTGAGGCCGAGCTGTAAGAGTACTTGGAATCTGAGTCAGAGTCCTCAATACGCAACTTCCTCCTCTTAGGGGGAGATGGTCCCGTAGAATGAGGAGGAGGGGGAGGTGTAAAGGTAGCCAACGAGGATTGCACCTCCTGCTTTACCAGGGCACAAATTTTGTCCAGGAGTGAGGGATGTTCAGCCCTAACCACCTTATCCGTACACTCCTGACATAACTTATTTTCCCACCGGGATGGAAGCTTCTTAATGCAGAGGGCCCATTTAAGGACCTTTCTGGCCGGATTCTTGTGGGCAGACTTGTCTCCCTAGAAACATAAGGGAGAGAAGTATAACTAAAAAGGGGACCCAATATTATTGACATAAGACCCGGACTAGGACCACCCCTCCTCCACAGACTTACTGGGGCTGGGGCAGCGCTAGGCTCTGCAGATGAAGGACAGGAAGCAGACACACCATCCATACTTGCAGGAATAAGTCTTAACAGGAGGTGTCTTCTGGGAGGTTTATATAGAAATAAACCCTGCCCTCAGCGCTAACGATTTTTTTCCCCTCCCCCAGGCCCTGAGCAGGCTTCCGCTAGCTTCAGTGTGCTCTGCACGTCGTTCGGAGATCTGGAGGCCGCAGAGGGCCGAAACCAGAAGTATATGCGTTCAACTGTGGAACGCAAGGCCTGGAAGAGACACGCACCCTTTGATGACGTCACTTCCGAGTCACCGAACAGCGCGGAAGAGGAAAGCCGGAGAGCTCAGGGAGATCACTGGCCCACTTAACCCCCAGCGGAGGCGCAGGTGGGCCAGGAAGGTCCCAGAATCCACCACTAGCAGGGAGACGGGAGCAGAAAGGAGGAGGAAGGCAAAGCCCACGACCACCACTGCCCAGCTACATAATAAAGGTATACTACACCGCCGACCAAACAGCATACCCAATGAACCTCTCCATGCCCCATGGGGGACAGGAAAGACACTGGCGAATAGAGGGTGTGAGGGGCTTTTATCCTCTTGTGCTTTCTGTCCCCTATTAGGGCATGGAGACAACCTCCTATGCTGTCGTAGAAGGTGACTAGAGAAAAAAGGAGCCTTTAACTCAATCTTTGCATTGTATGCCACAATAAGCATGAAGAACAGAACAAGGAGAAATGTCTGAGGACTTGAGATCCAAAAATATCAACAATCTCAAGGTTACAAGCACATCTCCAGAGATCTTGATGTTCCTTTGTCCATGATGCGCAACATAATCAAGAACTTTACAACCCATGGTATCTTAGGGCCCCGTCACACATCGCGACACACCAGCGATCCCAACAACGATATGAATTTGTCAGGATCGCTGGTGTGTCGCTACATGATCGCTGGTGAGCAGCCAAACAGGCAGCTCTCAGCAGCGATCAGGACAGCGACTATGCGGGTAACAAGCGATGCACGTCGCTTAGTTACCCGCAGTGTACATTGGATACCAAAACAGAAACAGAAAAATCAGTGCAATGTCAAGCAAGATTAATGCAAAAATTGAAAATTTATTTATAAATATCAACAGAACAAAGAAATAAAGGGACAAGGTGAGGGCTAAAAGTTGCACACATATCCGCATTAGCCCAGGCGGCAAGACATTGTGACAACATCCGGAGTCATATATAAATATAACTTACAGACATATGTAAATTGGGGCAAAAATATACGCAAGATCATAAGATACTAACAAAACTGCCCATAACATGATACATGATGTAATGATCATGTGGAAATATAAATCGTCTGTCAAAAATCAACCAGATAAGCATAGTACATACCGGGTGCCAGAGAGTCTCCCGCCCACCCCGACGCGCGTTTCGGAAGTTCCTTCCTCAGGGGGCACTGAGGAACTCGCTGTTTACTTTGGTTACCAGCTCCCCTGCACCAGCGCGCTGGTATCTAACGTACACATCGGGTTTCTAGGCGCCGAGCGGCGCCTAGAAACCCGATGTGTACCTTGGTTACCAGCTCCAGCTCGCTGATTGCTGGTCTCCCGCCTGCCACACGCAGCGATGTGTGCTGGCCAGCGGGAGACCAACAATCAAAAAAAAAATCCAGGACATTCAGCGACGATCAGCGAAACCCAGCAGGGGGGCTGATCATCGCTGCGTGTCACACACAGCGATATTGCTGGGGAGATCACTGTTGCGTCACAAAACTTGTGACTCAGCAGCTATCTCGCTAGCGATCTCGCTATGTGAGACGGGGGCTTTAGCTTATCTCCCTGGACGTGAACAACAGAGAAAATTTGATGTAAGGCTGCAATGTAGGATAGCCCAGATGGTAGACAGGCAGCTCCAATCAAGTTTCAAAGAAATTTAAGATGTCCTGCAGGCTCAGGGTGCACCAGTGTCAGGACGAGCTATTCGTCGACATTTGAATGAAACGAAACGCTACAGCAGAAGTCCCACAAGGACCCCACTGCTGACAAAGAGACATAGAAAAGCTAGAAAAGCAGTTTGCCAAAATGTATGTGAGTAAGCCAAAATTATTCTGAGAAAGCATCTTTTGGACAGCGGAGAGCAAAGTAGAGCTTTTTGGTAAAGCACATCATTCTACTGTTTACTGAAAATGGAATGAGGCCTACAAAGAAAAGGATACAGTACCTACAGTCAAATATAGTGGAAGTTCAAAAACGTTTTGGGGTTGGTCTGCTGCCTCTGGCACTGGGTGCCTTGACTGTGTGAAAGGCATCATGAAATCTGAAGATTACCAAAGGATTTTGTGTTGCAATGTAGTACCCAGTATCAGAAAGCTGGGTTTGCTTCCTAAGTTATGGGTCTTCCAGCAGGACAATGACCCCAAACATACTTCAAGAAGAACCCAGAAATGGATGGAAACAAAGCTCTGGAGGTTTCAGAAGTGGTTAGCAATGAGTCCGGATCTAAATGACATTGAACACCTGTGGAGAGATCTTAACCCCTTCCTTACCAATGACGGGATAGTACGTCATCGGTAAGGATCCCCTGCTTTGAGGTGGGCTCCGGCGGTGAGCCCACCTCAAAGCCGCGACATGTCAGCTGTTATAAATAGCTGACATGTGCCCGCAATAGGCGGGAGCGGAATCGCGATCCGTCCGCGCCTATTAACTAGTTAAAACTCGCTGTCAAAGCTGACAGCGGGCATTTAACTAGAGCTTCCGGCCGCTGGGCCGGAAGTGAGCGCATCACCGACCCCAGTCATGTGATCGGGGATCGGCGACACATAGCCTTGACAACCAGAGATCTCATAGAGACCTCTATGGTTGTTGCAGGCACATTGCTATGAGCGCCGCCCGGTGGTCAGCGCTCATAGCAATGCAGTAAATCTGCTACATATGGGCGATCTGCTCATCGCCCATATGTAGCAGAGCCAATCAAGTGTGGCATGCTTCTAGCCTCCCATGGAGGCTATTGAAGCATGCCAAAATTTAAAAAAATAAATAAATAAATAAAAAGTTCAAATCACCCCCCTTTCGCCCCAATCAAAATAAAACAATAAAAGAAAAATCAAACATACACATATTAGGTATCGCCGCGTTCAGAATCGCCTGATCAATAGAAAAAGGATTAACCCGATCGCTACATGGCGTAGCGAGAAAAAAATTCAAAATGCCAGAATTACGTTTTTTTGGTCGCCGCGACATTGAATTAAAATGCAATAAAGGGCAATCGAAAGAACGTATTTGCACAAAAGTGATATCATTAAAAACATCAGCTCGGTGCGCAAAAAATAAGCCCTCACCCAACCCCAGATCACGAAAAATGGAGGCGCTACGGGTCTCGGAAAATGGAGCATTTTTTTATTTTTTTTAGCAAATATTGGAATTTTTTTTTCACCACTTAGATAAAAGAGAACCTAGACATGTTTGGTGTCTATGAACTCGTAATGACCTGGAGAATCATAGTTGTAGGTCAGTTTTAGCATTTAGTGAACCTAGCAGAAAAGCCAAGCAAAAAACAAGTGTGGGATTGCACTTTTTTGCAATTTCACCGCACTTGGAATTTTTTTCCCGTATTTGAGTACACGACATGGTAAAACCAATGGTGTCGTTCAAAAGTACAACTCGTCTCACAAAAAATAAGCTCTCAGTGGCCATATTAACGGAAAAATAAAAAAGTTATGGCTCTGCAAAGAAGGGGAGCGAAAAACGAAAAATCGAAAAACGCTCTGGGAGTGAAGGGGTTAATGCTGTTGCTGTTGGGAGCAAGCATCCTTCAAATATGAGTTATTTCAAAAGGTGTGCAACCAAATATTAAGTTGAGGGTGCCAACAATTTAGTTTGGCCCATTTTGGGGGTTTTGTGTGAAATTATGTCCATTTTGAATTTTTTTTCTCTTGTTTATGATGGTGTTTTGTGCAGGTGCTTAGTTTGGCACTGTCATATGTAGCAAAATGTAGCTACCGTAATTATAGGTGATAAGCAGTAGAATGCCCCAAATAAGACCTTGTACATGCAAATATTTGTCATTTGTATCCCATCAGTTTCTTCTATGGACAGTAAATTGACACTCTGGGCTATTCACACATCAAAAAAATTTTTTTTTCAATCCAATAGCATAAAAAAATAGAGTCAAGTCCTAGTCTGGTAAGTTTTTCAGAAAGAGCTCACCAATTCAAGTGAATCGGTACGTAAAAAATAGACAGTAATAATACTTCACTCTAGTCAGGGTGGTACATAGAAATCATGAGACTTCATTACAAATCTCCTAATTGGGTACCCCCACAAAAAAATATATGTATTACTCGAGGTGACAGAACAGCATATAAAACAATTTTCCAGCCCCTCAAAAAGTAATTTTGCTCATATTGAAGCCTCTTAGTGTTCATCTTAGTGTTCCCACACACTAAGGTACCACTTTCATGGCTCCCATAAAATATGATGCCAACAAAAGTGCCCCCAAAACACAGTATTTATACCTCCACAGTATGATGCCCCTATGGTACCCCTCTACCACAAGTATGATACTCCCAAAGTGATCACAGCACAGTATGACGGCCCCAACCCACCTCTTCACATAATATGATGGCCCTCACACATTCCTCCATAAATATAATGGTCCCCACACACTTCCACACAATATGATGGCCACAACACAACCCTCCACACTGTTTAATAGCACGCGTACATTATAATGGCCCCCCACAAAGCTTTCTAAACAGTATAATGGCCCCCCACATAGCGTTCCAAAAAGTATAATGGCCCCACATACCCATCCAAACAATATAATGGCCACACATATCCATACAAACAGAATAAGGGCTTCACATATCCATCCAAATAGCATAAGGGCCCCACATATCCATCCAAACAGCATAATGGCCCCACATATCCATTCAAACAGCATAATGGCCCCCACATCCAGGATGCAGATACAATGGCACTGGGCACTGTGACTCACTGGCCCCATAGCAGAAGCGTTGTCTGCTGCCATTAACGGTATGCACTGACTGAAGTTACCCAAGTAATAATGTCACAGCCTTAAGTATAGATTTTTATACAGTGCTCAAGTAGCAGTGCCAGACATACAATACAGTAATCACAAAACTGCTCCATGTATAAAGTGACATAATTACAATGCCATACAACTTATTATTAAATATGTAGCCTTTATTATTTATAAGACTCAATAACATTATATGCCATGTCATCTCTGGGACCCCCTTTCAGCAGGGATGTAAGCACAGGCTACAAACCGCCTAAATACAAAAGAACTAGAGGACTATGGATGTTTTGATTAGCGGAGAACACACTGTTTATAGTTCACAAGTACCAGGAGACAACCTAACAACCAGAGCAGGGGTCCTCAAACTACGGCCCGCCGAGGATTTTTAACCTGGCCTGTCGGCCCCTACACCACTACAGTTCAATGCCGGCAGGCCCTGTAATCGCGGGCAGAACTACAAGGGGGCGAGGAAGGACTTGCGGCCTTCCATATGCAGCACAGACAACGTGATTGTCATCAGGCCACCTGCGCGGCCTGATGACGTCATGCCGCCTATGCCAGAAGAAGACGGAGTAGAGCAAGCGCCTCTTCAAAGCAGCGGGGGAGATAGGTGAGTACTGGTTTTTTTTTTGCTTTTTTTTTTTTTTTAACACTGGGCCCGGCCTATCATGCTGCTTATTGGGGACCGTGCTGCTTATTGGGGATTATGCTGCCTACTGGGGACTATGCTGCCTACCGGGGACTATGCTGCCTATTGGGGACTATGCTGCCTATTGCAGATTATGCTGCCTATTGGGGACTATGCTGCCTATTGGTGATTATGCTGCCTATTGGGGAATATGCTGCCTATTGGGGACTATGCTGCCTATTGGGGATTATGCTGCCTACCTATTATGGACCAATGCTGCCTATTGGAGACATTTACCTGCCTATTGGGAACCAATGCTGCCTACTGGGGACATTTACCTGCCTATTGGATACCTATGCTGCCTATTGGGACATTTACCTGCCCATTGGGGACCAATGCTGCCTATTGGGATATTTACCTGCCTACTGGGAACCAATGCTGCCTATTGGGGACCTATGCTGCCTATTGGGACATTTACCTGCCTATTGGGGTTCAATGCTGCCTATTGGCACATTTACCTGCATATTGGGGACTCTCGCACCACACCAGTCTGAGCCTGAGGTAAAAGTGGAGTTCCACCAAAATGTGCACTGGTGAGGCTGAAATGATAAGGACTGGCAAGGCTGCATTAATGGGCACTGATCAGACTGCATTGATGGGCAGTGCAGTCTGTATGTCTCTGTGTGGGCAATAAATAGCTGGTATATTGTTTTTGTAGCGCTGTATACATATATATTGGTATTTTACTAATAGCAATTTGGAATCCCTAGGAAGCAATGAAATCAAAAAAGAGAAAAATTGCTTCACTTGTTACGACTAGCAGTGACAAATATGGAACAGAACATTGATCATCTTATTAGCCAAAAGCAGACCCAGAGTGGCCATTGAAATATCGGTAAGTTTGTTGATTTAACTTTATTTGTTCTTCATTTTAAATATTCTATTTGTTCCCATTTTGTTTTGTTTTTTTACTTGAAAATAAGATCTGTGCAGTGTGCATAGGAATTTGTTCATCGTTTTTTTTTAAACTATATTCCGGCCCGCCAATGGTCCGAGGGACAGTGAACTGGCCCCCTGTTTAAAAAGTTTGAGGACCCCTGAACCAGAGTGTTCTTCCTAGCCTCATTATTCCATTATTTAAGTACATGTACCAAGACTTTAACAAAGTCCAAGAAATACTACATCATCACCCTCATGTCTTAGACCAATTTGGATAGGATTTTATTAACAAATACTGTACAATATGTTTTACGGTGTAAATTTATTTTGTTTGCGTTCCTCTTTAATTTTTCAAAATTACCAACATCTAAATCACCACTTAAGAATAGCCCGAGACATTTATACAGCACCTGTCGCTGCATTTTATTAGGTGTTTGGTTTAGACAGCAACTCATTGAAATGTTAAATTCCAGGAACCCTGAGGAATTTCTTCTACATTTTTGAGACCAACTTGAATTTTAGCACTCTTGTGATTTTATCGAGCTCTTGTGACTGACAGCATGCTTCAGGTACTGAATGATTTATAGAGAATATGATGACCCCCGCAGGAACAGTTTCCCTTGGATGAGGTGAGATCACTCCCTGCACATGTAAGAACCTATTTAGATTATGAAGGCCTGAGGCACCGAGGAAGAATCTCTTTTATGTATTACTATCTTTACCTAGTGAGATAGATCATACGGAATTTATTCTGGCTCAAAAAAAACAAAAATCTTTTGCCTCCCTGGGGAAGGTATTTCATTAACAGGCAGACTTATTGCATTAAATAAACTTTACACTTCAGCTAATGTATAGACATCATATCATTCTGAGCTACCCCTTCAAGAAAAAGGTCATTTTGAGGATACTTCCCTCATCACATTTCCCTTCTAGTGCCAAGTACTGTAAACTGTCTTATAAGCCTATACCTATAAATCCCATTTTTCAGCTGAGTCCATCATTTTAGCTTATTTCATTTTAATAACCTGTGCTACAAAATCATACTAAAAATGTACACAAAATTGAGATGCAAAATTAAAATGGATCAAAATGTGAAAGTTTTAGCAAGGCCAACAAAGGCAACTTGAGTTTTCAGTCCAAAATGAAAAAGAATAAGACCAGGTTTACACAAATACAGTTTAGGTAAAATTCTACATTTCTGTTTTTTTCAGTCAAGATGTGGTGCAGAGTGTACACTAATGAGAAAAAAAAATGAACTTTTTTGAATTTACCAAATGTCTGCAATGAAACAAAGAGTGAAAAATTTAAAGGGGTCTGAATAATTTCTGTACCCACTGTATGTCTGCTGTGCTTGAGCAACTCTTAATTTCTCTGCAGTGACATTGGAACAGGGTGTCATTACTTCTCACGCAGAAACAGCCTGTTCTGGTCTAATCCTTTATGAGATGCTGATCTCACAGCAGAGCGATTACAAGTTGCCCTGAGCACAACAGACATTAGTGTGTTCACTGACCCATCTCTACACAGGCAGTGTTGGGGTAAGAGCAGTACAGCAAGCGTGACAGTGCTGTGAGAGGAAGAGAACTGAAAGGATTTTTGATATGACACAACTAAACTCAGCTGTGCTCATCTGGCATCAAATAATTTACGGTAAGTGGGTGTCAGCTTCTCCCTAAACTTTTTCGCCATGTATGATGCTGACCAGTCATAAGCAGGCAGCAACACAGCAGAAAAGTAACATGTCCCCACCATAGCTTAGAGCAATTTCTCAGTGAATGTTGTCAGATGTATAATGTCAGACAGTCCTGATCTCTTGGTCTAACCTCCTGATTCATTACAAAGCACATATCACTAACCCCTTTCCGTTATCAGCACGGCTGACTTTAGTTGTGTCACATTACAATTATTTCTACCAGCTCTCCTCCTCTCATAGCTTTCTCACCTGTGATGTACTTACCCTATCCTCCCACCCCCCAAACACAGCCTGTCCGGAGATGTGCAAGTAAAAAACAGTAATGTCTGTTGTGATCAGAACAACTTGTAATCTCTTTGCAGTAAGATTAGAGCAGGGTGCCATTACATCTCACAAAGTATTAGCTAACTACAGACAGACTCTGTGTGAGATGTAATAAAATCCTGTTCTGATATCACTGTGGAGTTATCACAAGTTGCTAGAGCACAAAAGGGGCACAAGTGTGATTACATCTCAAACACTGAGAAACCTGCTCTGAGCTATGGTGTGGGCATGCTTTTCTTTCCTTTGAGTGATGCTAGCTTTTTTGGTTGGTCAGCATAATACAAGAAGTACACGCTCTGAGCGAAAATTTTGGTAACACCCTCTGAGACTTATTAGGTTCCAAATACTTTGATTGGTAACATCGTCCCAAAGGAGCAGCGAAATAAAAAATAAATGAATAAACATGTTATTCTATTTCTCAGTCACTGATACATTGTCACATCATGTGTCCAGTTCAATATGAAAAATTTGCTGGCATGCATTTTTCTATATAGTGGGTCACTGCAGAAAATGAAGGGCTGTGGAGTCGGTAAACCAAACCTCAGACTCTGACTCCTTAAATTCCTTGACTCACGACTCCAACCCCCCATCCCTGGTCACTACTGAGCAAGTACATAATATGCAGCACAGATTCATCTCAATTAAAGCACTGATCCTTAGATCAGGAACAGAACAGACATTTATAGGACATTTCATAAATTTCCAAAATTCTTATGAAAACATTTACAGCACATCCTAACCTGAACTACTCAACCCAATTTATTATATATTTTAGGAGTCGGTCCATTTTATACCGACTCCAGCTCCATAGTTCTGAGAACATGTGAAACACATGATATACTTTTATTTAACATTGTGGCCAAATAACACTCTCGGCAGCTATATGACTATACAGTGGCATACATCGTTGCCTTTTGTCTGTTATATAAGTAAAGAGCTCTTCCTAATGTATAACTCTGACAAGAGGTACAAAACAAAAGTTGATATTAGAGGTATTTCCATAGCCTCAGATCAGCAGAGGAATGCGTTCAGTTATGATGTGCAAATTGCCTCTTCAAACAAAGAGGACTTGTACTCTATAGCACCACCTATTGGAAGTAGCGATCCTACAAGTCACAATCAACCCTTTAATGAGTCTTGTAATATGACTTAGGATAAAAGCCAAATCAGAATCTCCATTTGCAGACACGGTGTTTCGGACTGTTGGTCCTCGTCAGTGCAAAGTAGGAGAGATCTGATTTGGCTAGATGAGAGGCTCTGGACTGGGGTCTGGGGGGTAAGGTTTCTCCTTGTGGAGAGTGACATACCAGCTCTGGCGTGTCGAGGTAAGGAGGCTTATTCGCCGTTCAGTTATGATGGATAGATTAACACTTTTATTGTACTGCAATTCAGTGTCATCCACTCCCGGTAATGCCCAGCTTGAAGAAGCACTGTAATTAACATCTACGTAATGTTGTAGAACATCTGCGCTAATAATATGAGCTTCCGCAGGATGAAGTCCAACACATTCTACACACATTTTTCCTCTTATTTGTCATATTTTCAAAGCAACACATTTTTCTACGAAAGTCAAGTTTCAATCTGCAAATCAGTCATTTTTTATTTTGACAGTCGTCTAGAATACTGTGTCTGTAGGTCAGATCAACATCTAAAATGTCTGAAGAGACATAGCTTTAGGGGATCCAGTAGTAGCAGCCGTTTCCAGGCCAGAGTTCCTTCAAACAGAGGCTGGACAGACATCTGTCTCAGATGATTTAGTGAATCATGCTTTGAGCAGGGGGTTGGACCAGATGACCCAGGAGGTCCCTTCCAACTTTACCATTCTATGATTCTATCTATGAAAGACATCATTATTACAAATGTCAAGTTGTAGTCCTGCACCAATTTCTCCATTTGACCAACATCTTCCCCAAACTTCATATAAAAATAGTTCAAAATACCAGAAGCGTTTAGCCTCTTGCAATGCAAATTCTACAAATATAACAGATGAATGATCTAGAAATACAAAACCAGAGGGAAGAAACCTGCTTTCCCCAAACTGCTTACCCCATGCTTTAACATTTTCCAAATAATTGCAAATTTACCCAAAAATCCTCCATAAAAGGTTATTTAATAAAAAGAAAGCAAGGAAGCGCATGCATGCAGCGCATGTAAGCTGGTCAACAAAACAACAGAGTGACTCGTGAGCAGATGCTTCTAATATGACATACATGTCTCCCGCAGCTACTGGGACCAGTGATGAGCGAGCGTGCTCAGATAAGGTGATATTCGAGCATGTTCAAATGCTATAGAGTATCTTCAGCGTGTTATACTACGTTCTAGTCGCCTTGGCTTTATGTCTCGCTGCTGTTCGACAGCCACAACACATACCGGGATTGACTAACAGTCAATCCCTGCATGTGTTTAGTCTGTCAAACAGCCGCGAGACATGAATCCACGGCAACTCAAACATAGGATTAGAGAATGCCAAAGATACTTTATTTTTTATGTTTTGCAAGCACTATCAAGACCCAGACCACCACCGATTGCTAAAAAGATGGCGGATAAGAGTGCAGTTCGAGAGGCAGGAGCACACAGTTCCTGCAAGAGTGTGCATGAAGACCAGAGTATGGATACAATAGAAAGTCTATGACAATCTATTGCATTCATACTCTGCTTTGTGCTCCTGCCTCCCGAACTGCACACTTCTCTGCCATCTTTTTAGCAATCTGTGGGAGTGTCACAACCCCCAACCATTTCAGCAATATTCCTCTGAACAGTTTCTGCTTCAAATTCCCCACCAAAAATTCTTAAAATACCAATTGAATAATCTTCCTACTGATTTCAAATGGAAATGCCTGATGCAAATGGAGCTATTTTTTCCTCGTGTTTTCCTCAGCATGAAAAAAGCAACATGTCAATTCTTAAGGCATTTCTGATTGAAAAAAAACCCTCAAAATTTGCCAACTGAAAAAAAAAAATCCATTGCTAAAAATGCTGTGTGAACATACACTTAAAGGTTAATATGCTTAAAGGGAGGCACAATTCTTACATCTACATGCTGCATTAAATTATTAAAATACGGTATATATTGTTCTGAGGCCCAGACAACCATTATCCCTAAATCCCCTTAGGACCCATAACAGGTCTCTAAATATATGTCAGTTGCCATTCTTAGCCTGGATACTAAGGGCTCACCTCCATTTTTAGTTCATACATTAAATATTCTATTGCTCGCAATTATTAATAGGAATCAGCCAAGTGGGATTCACAGATTATATTTACATTCAATGGTCTCTTTTAAATTATCCTTAAAAAGCCAAAAAAAACCAAAACATTCCCTGGCAGGAAAGTACACTGTCACGTAATTGATTTGCTTGGTCAATGGAGCCCCTAAGTATAACTAACCAGATGAACATATCCAGAAATCTGTTTCCCAGTGATTTAATGATTATTGTTTCATAACCCTAACCCACCCGACCCAGTTTATTTGACCACCTTGTGGCCTTTTCTCATATCTCAGGCCTACATATTAATTCTGTTTTATATACCAAGTCAGATTTTATGTTTTGCAAGTAGCACTCATCCTAAAGCTAGGGAACCATTTAATATTGCAAATATGATCTCTATGATTAACCAACTAGCCATCTTACTATAAATCTATCAGTTGGGACATGTAAAGATGAGGGTAATCAGCCTCATTCGTCCTTGATAAGGTGCATGCACGCATCAAAATGGCAATTCTTTCACAAATTATTGTTCAAAACCCTATGTATCCCTTTAGCATGATAGATTAAATCTCCAAATAAAAATTACATTTGTTTTTTTTGTTTTTTTGTTTTTTTTACAGGCTATAGAGCCCATACACTTAAAAAAAATCAGGAAGACTATTAGAACCCAGTTTTAGTTTTACTAGGTGCCCAACCATGGACCTCATATGGGCTACATTTATATCACACAATTGTCAACAGACGTCTAGAAGGCTCCAGAAACCCAAATTTACATGCAACATAAAATATGCATAATCTATGAAAAGGAAGACTTAATTTTTGACGACTTTAAAAAAAAAAAGATCACACCCACAAGACAATTCAATAAGATTAAAAACACACCTACAAACAATAAAGACAAACCTGATAGATCTGTGGGAACACAAGGATTCATCCTAGATCACCGGTATGTATAAAATCATCTCTACTAATTCACAAATGAATAAAAGTGAATAAACTGTTACTCTGGACCATTATTGGTATTCCCCTTCCCATGCCAGGCAGGTGCCACCCTAGAACCCGATATGGCGACCCCCACTCCTTGACTGCTCCACCTAGAAAATCAGGTTCAATCGTTAACCAAAT
>VIAB01007047.1:0-47480 GCA_009801035.1 Oophaga pumilio | reverse complement strand
ATTCTTCGTTTCACCCGATACGGAGTCTTCTCCCACCGGTACTCTAACTTACCCCCATGGGCATTTGTCACGGACTAACACACGGTCCCCGACCTGGAGAGTTGTCACTCGCAGAGGAGCCATTTCTGGATGCTCAAGTTCCTGACACTTAGTCTGCATGAGTCGATGTAGCGTCTGCAAACAATGACGATGTTCTCAGACCCAGGTGGACACCCCCATCCACGGGTAGTCCTTCTCAGGCTGCAATTCCAGCTTGGGGATCTCTCTTCCTGGCCAGCCAAACAGCAGGGTGTAGGGCGTGCACACAGTGATGCGATGTACTCGGTTGTTGTACACCCAAATGAGTTCAGCCACAAACTCAGGCCAGCGAACCTGTCTTCTTCCAGTGTTCTCAACATCTGTATCAAAGTACGGTTGAACCGCTCACAAGCTCCATTTCCTTGAGGATGATAAGGTGTTGTCCGTGATTTCTCAATTTGATACATGCAATGTAGTTCTTCCATCACTCGCCCCTGAAAGCAGGTGCCTTGATCAGAGTGGATTCTCTTCGGGAAGCCGTACACTTAGATGAAATTTCTACAGATGGCTTGTGCCGCTGATTCCGCAGTCTGATGCCGGGTCGGAGTCATCATGGCAAATTTAGTGAAGTGGTCCGTCATTACTAGGCAATGCTCGTATCCAAGATGAGTCGGGCCTATGGTCAGGCAACCTATCATCAATACTCCTTGGGGAGCGGAAATTACGATGGTCTGTGTGGGGGCTCTCTGTTCGCAGCTTCTACACCGTTGACAGGTGTCCTCTACCGCATTCTTCAGCCGAGGATGGAAGACTAATTTCTGCAGCCACTGAAATGTTTTGCCCGGTGCAACTGGATCTTCCAGTACAAGAGACCGTCTTTCAGCTGGAGCCTTTCCCACTGTCGAAGGATTTGCAGAGTCCCCGAGGACAGCGCGTCTTTCTCTTTTACTAGGAAGTTTTTACAGAGCCAACCACGTCCTCATTTGAGCGAGTTCCCCATCTTCCTGCTGAAGTCGTACCCACTCATCATGGGGACGTCCCAGGATGCCTTCTCTGGATGCCATCTGAATCTGCTCCTGCGTGGCCGCCAAAGTCCTGGCGGAATCTCAGAACTCAGGGATCTCCTTAGCCTCCAGTTATTCGTCCTGATAGGGTCAAGGGCGCTCATGTGTCACTCTGGACAAGTGGTCCGCGTGGGTGTTTTCAGCTCTTCTCTGACAAGTGATTTTGTAACGGAATTTAACCATCCGAGCCACCCAGTGCTGCTCCAGAGCCCCCAGTCTCGCGTTCTTTTAGTTGGCCAGAGGGTTGTTATCGGTGCGCACTTTTCAGCAAACTTTTCAGTCATAGCCCACACCAGGGCCAGTAGGTCTAGCTTGAAAGAGCTGTAATTGTCAGGGTTTCGTTCAAAATTGTGGAGAGACCGACTTGCGTAGGTGATCACCCGCTCTTTTCCGCCTTGTATCTGCGACAACACAGCTCCGACTCCATGTAGACTTCCATTGGTGTGAATAATGAATTGTTGAGAGAAGTCTAAATAGGCCAGCACAGAGATGCTTCAGTCAGCGCCAGCTTCAGGACTCGAAACGCTTCTTCCTGGCGGCCTCCCCACTGAATACTCCGGTTCTTTGCACCAGACGGTACTCTCTTCAAGCAGCTCCAGCAGAGGATTTACAATGCGAGTAAAGTTCTTCACGAACCTCCGATAGTACCCTGTGAGCCCCAGGAACGCTCGAACATCCTTCACAGACTTTAGGGTGGGCTAATCATGCACTGCTGCGATATTCTCATGAGACGGTCGCACCCCTTCAGCAGACACGATGTGTCCCAGGTACTCGATTTGGGTGCAGAAAAGATGACACTTCCGAGGCTTTACTTTCAGACCGTGTCTCTATAAACGGCTCAACACCTGTTCCAGCCTTTGCAGATATTCCTGAAAAGTGGCTGCATAAACGATAATATCGTTCAGGTAGATGAGAGTGGCCTCAAAGTTCAGGTCACCTAGACACCTCTTCATCAGTCGCTGGAAGGTCCCGGGGGCGTTAGCAAGGCCAAATGGCATCCGGTTGAATTCAAACAACCCCATGGGCAGTATGAAGGCAGTGTTGGCTGGGTCGTGCTCGTACATGGGTATTTGCCAATATCCACTGGCCAAATCCAATGAAGAGAAGTAATTAGCATTTCCCAGAGCAGACAGTGACTCTTCAATCCTTGGCAGTGGATATGAATCCAGTACAGTGCAGGCATTCAGTTTCCGATAGTCCACGCAAAAACGTAGAGTTCCGTCCTTCTTCCGCACAAGTACAATAGGGGCAGCCCACGAGTTTTGGCTCTCCCGAATAACACCACTCCGCAGCATTTGCGCCAACATCACCTTCACCTCTTGGTACATTTCGGGTGGGATCTGGCAATATCGTTCTCTAATAGGTGCGGTATTCCAAGTTGGTATCTCGTGCCGGGCAAATATGTCCTGGTACCGCCCCAGCAGAGCCTCCACCTGTTGCACCTATTGTGGTGTGAATTCAGTTAGTTCAGCCCACACTTGTTCAAGAATTCGGTGTCTCTCCTGTAGACGTTGAGGTTCCGGTTCAGAGGACATGTAGACGGCCACAGTCCAGGGGTCTACCTGTTTCACTGTCAGTTGGACGGCTTTTGGCGGTATCAGCTCTTCCAGCATGCCTAAGATCTGCGCTAGATCACTCTTGGGTGGAAGCATGAGGTTGTCCTCTCCGATACTGACACATAGCACTGGCACTTGACAGTTGTGTACGGTGGCTAGAGTCCATGCAACAAGGAGCCCTGGAGGTAGCTGCTCCATGAAGGCCGGCTCTATCTGAACTTCAACTCCTACTAGAGGAGTTGAAGGCTCTGATGGGCAGAGTTAGCACAGTCTGACCCGGTGGTAGAACAAGGTTGGCTGCGGCTGAAACATTCACATTTCCAAGCGTTTTTCCATCACCCGAGGTTTCTTGGGCCGGTGCTGCCCGGATCAACTGCTGGAACACTCTCCTTTGAGGGATGCGAGGGCTCCACTGTCTCAGGAAGATGTCTGCGGACTCATTGATAATAAGACTTCCGAGTTCCTTTAACACGTTCATCCCCAGAGTCACAGTAGGGCCATTGCCAGGGTCTCCTGCTGTTAACATCACTCCTTTCCGACCCACATTTTTGCCACATACTGTGATTTGCATCCAGACCACTCCTGCGACCGGAATGGGTAGGTGATTAGCAGCTGTCAGTTTTATTACTGGGCACCACTCAGGCCGCATCGCCGCAGGAAAAAGTTGCCTGAAGTATGTCTCTTGCATCGTGGTTACTTGAGAACCGGTGTCACCCAAACAGAGTACGGCCCGACCATCCATTTCAGCCCAGATGAGAGGACACAGAAACTTGACTTGTGGGACTTTTGATTCTCCTTGACTGCTCAGGCTCCGTGCGGCGTCCCCCAGCCATGGAGCCTCCTAGTTTAATGGACGGCGTTGAAGGGTTCGCCCCCCGTTGCACACATCCCCGGGCCGGATGTTCAACTTTACCACAATTGTAGCAAGTAGGCAGTTCTTCCCTGCGAGACGGTCTCATTTCCCGACGGGGCCCCAAATTGTTCTGCCTCCGGGAGGGGAGTGCGATGGTGCCGTAGGTTTCTTTTTTGAATCAGACAATTCTTCCCATATGATCTGGATTTTCTTCCACAATTCCTCCACCCAGCTCAGTTCAGTAGCCAGTGACATGGATACCTCTCCACTTCAGACCTTCTCTGCCAGGACCGTCACCCCCTGCTCTTGCTCACGTGCGCGCTTCTGAAAAGGTCATGCTCGGCTTTACCCGCAAGCGCTCTCATAGCGCCTGTTTCAGCAGCGCATCTCTCAAGCCTGCCACCAACTGGTCTCACAATACTATGTCTGGGGGCCCTACGCCTACACCATCTTGCTTAATAATTGCGCATGGATTTCTTGCAGTGCATTCAAGTACTGGGTCACGGTTTCCCCCTTCCTCTGAACACGGCTAAATAGGCACATGAGCAATTCCCCTACGTCTGTGGGGTCTCCGTGCATTTCCTCCAATATTTTCAGCACCTTGTCAAAAGTGTCCCGTTCTTGAGGTGGACGGAGCATCACCGAACTCCTCGCCTCACCATCTAGGGCCATCATGGCCACCTCTGCCTCCAGTGCAGGGGTCATGGGGTGCATCCTCATCTTACCCCTGACCCGTTCAGTCCAGTCCCATAACAAAGTGTTGCTTCCAGTAACTTTTGGGAGGTTGCTCATCATTGCTCCCAAGGATATACTGGACCTCGGGACGCCCCCCACTGCTTAGTCTGTCCCCTCCATGCTGTTGGACTGCATCCTGCCGACTATGCCAAGTGTGGAGAGCAGGTAGCGGGATGCAGTAATGGATGGGAGGTAGAGCAAGGGTTAAAGTATTTATTTTAACAGGAGTTACTCCATGCAGGGAGATGTATGGTTAACAGGGATAATACAGTAATAGGGGGTAAAATGTAGGTAAAAGGAGAGCAATAAAGAAAACAGTTTTGAGGAACAACTTATTCGGTCAGCAGTCTTCCGGACTGGAATGTCACAAGGCAGAAGATGACGCCAACTACAGCAAACGAGTAGTGGATCCGGTCTGGTCCTGTGGAAATAGATGAGCAGCATCCCGTCGGCAGCGGTGAATCTCTGCGGTCTGTCACGGGGTCCTTGATCTGGTACGATACTGTGGGAATGGAGGAGCAGCATCCCGCCGGCAGCGGTGAGTCTCTGCGGTCTGTCGCAGGGTCGGGCCCGGGAAGTTTGGCACCTAGCTTTGCGGGGACCACCGGACACTCAGCCAGTCTCTGATCTCCTTCTACGTGAGTATTCGTGTGTGCGCTCCGGCTTATTTAGCTCAGCCACTCCCCCTACTGGCAAGTGCAAAGGTCGGTCCGGTTCTTTAACATGGAAGAGGTACCCCCGGTCCGGTCCTTCTTCTTACAGTGGATAGAGGATAACTTACTGACTGGTGTGTGTGTGATTGCTGTGACCCCAGCGATCTCAAGAGTGGGGCTCTTGAACCCAGAAACTGGGCTCTGCAGAGCGCCATCTTGAATAGAGCAGAGGAGCGCATGCTCAGCTTTGCTCCATTCATTATCTTTGGGACTGCTGAGAAAGTTGAGCACATTGTTCATCTCCTTTCCCCATCGGATACATAATAGCTTACTATCTTGGGAATTAATAACCCTTTAAGTGGTTAATGTTATCACGGATTGGTGTATAAGCAATGAGAAATACATACAATAATGTTTAGAGCACAGATTTTGGAGCAACCCTTCGTCCACACCAAACAAGGTACAACGGCCACATGTTTATTAACTCGTGTTTCCGGTACACCTAGCTGTCCTAGGAGGATATAGATCATAAGTAATGGTCCATCCATCTGTACTCCGAGGCACAGCTGGATCTGGACCTGACAGTACCTGGTATCAGGCTTTATGACTTTTCCTGTTGGTCTGGTTTGACACTTTGCACATAAGGCAGAAGAGATTAATGTTTCCCAGGTAGCAGCCGCCAGCTGACTCCATCGCTAGACACCCTCCCAGGGAGCGCCTGCTTACCACTGGGCTTGGTGAATGACCTGAGTTCCCCCCTCTCTGTATTCCGGTCTGACCCCCTCTCTGACAGCTCTGTCAAAACACTTTCCCACATCCTGTGAACCGACTGCTGTAAAGATGGTGCCTTTGACTGAGGTCACAAAGCAGCTGCTGCGTATCTGTTTTAATTGTAAAGTCAGACATGCAGACTGCGCCATGTAATGTGTGCACTTAACCCATTGCAACCTATTAATCTATAGTATGCCGCCAGTCTTTGCTCAATGCATAAATATAAATGTGCATATATACATAAGAGTACAAATATTGCCCTTCACATTTTTTTTTGCCCCTTCATTTTTAAAGTTCCCCATAGTGCACTGGGCATAATCATCTACTTGGCTCATAACCTTACAAACATACACACACACTTGGATCACTTCATTCTGGATTTTACAGCACATCTTAAAGGTACGGTATATAAATGTCAGCAATCTAATTGTTCCTCTTGTTGTATTTATGGATGAGGCACATATTTGCAAAACTAAAACGTTTCATTCAATGGAATCTGTCAGCAGGGTTTTGCAATTTCATGGCAGCATGAGGTTGGGGCTGAGACACTTATTTCAGCAATGTGTCACTTATTAGGCTGTCTGCTGTTGCATCAATACAATGAGTGTTTTATCAGCAGGAGATGATCACAACAGGACTAAAAGCTCCTATGCATCTTGGTCCAACCACGCCCCAAGGACTGATTAGCAGCTTACTGTTACTATACAATGTACACAGAAAGTCGAGTTGGGGACGGGAGCAGCTCTCTGAGCTCTGCTACATGCTACATCTAGTCTATGTATCATAACTTCTGCACCCAGTAAATTATGTGACACATTGATGGAATCAGGGTCTTTTTTCGTACATTATGCTGCTCTCAGATGAGATAGCAAAAACCTGGTGATAGATTCCTAAAGTAGGGCAGACAAGCACATGTGAATTGTATTATTTGGGCAGACAGGTCCTTGAAGTTTATACATGATGAGCAGTAATACCTTACTGAGCCTGTATCAGTGAACTGCTGGGACAGAGACTTTGCATATAGTGACAAAGATTTAGACTAAACTGGAGGACAAGACTTAAACCACATGCATATGTTCAGAATTTGGTCAGTATTTTACATCAGTATTTGTAAGCCCAAACCAGAAGTGGAACAATCAGAGGAAAAGTATAATAGAAACACGTCACCACTTCTGTATTTATCACCCACTCCTGGTTTTAGCTTACAAATACTGATGTGAAACACTGAATGTGTGAATGTGGCTTTAAAGGGGTTCTCTGAGCAAAAAGAACATTTTTTACTAGTGGCTTAGTATAACAATTGAATGATTTCTGGAGTGGTCTTCTTATATATGAGGGTAATATATTGGATCTGATTTAAAAATAAACAACACTTTACTCACCTACTGGCACTCACTTGGATGCAGAGCAGGCCACTACGCGACTGCGTTTACAAAAGAAAGGCGATATCACCGTAACAGCTGCAGCCGGACCGCTGCTGCATGTGATTGCTGTCGCCACTTGACCACTGCAGCCAATGTGTCAACGGTGACGTCTTCTTTCCGATGTAAATGCAGACCTTGGAATGGCCTGCGCTGGATCCAGGTCAGTGTCGGTTGTCGAGTATCGATTCGTTTGCTATTGCTTTCGTTATACAGAGACACCCTTTTAAACACTGTGTACAAGGCAGAATCATACAATAACTTGGAGCTTTTACTAAGTTTTAATACAGCTACTGTATATCCATGAGCCAAAGCCTTAAGTCAGCCACACACAAGCAAAAGTTGCAGTTTGAATAGTAACTCCACTATTTAGACATTTGGTTGGATGTTTTTTTACCCCAACATCTGAAGAACAGCCACGGTGCCCCATTGTAAATAGTCTGTGCACGTGCAGAAGAGCATTTCGATTGGAAAGAAGTTTTCACAGTGTACACCTTGAAGAAAAGCTCTGATGTTTGTCATTGTATGGGCACAGAAGTGGCCTGTAAGATCTGATTTTAAAAAAAGAAAACCATACATCTACTGAGAAATTTGTTTTACAGTGGCTCTGTGTAGAAAAGTTAAGTCAGCTGCTCTTTCCTATACAGTTGAAAATAAATGGAATTCTGCCGCGTATCACTGATGAAGTACAGAGGAACACTTTTCGCCTCAGTTGGGTGAAAAGAGCCCTATAACATACATGTGAGGACTTTTTCCTGTTGTATACACTTAACATACAGTTTTAGACAAGTGGAACACAGATATAAAAGAAAATTAATATTTGGGTAGTATGTGTGTGAAGAATGCCTATAGCTTAGTATGGCCTTGTACACATTGCTGTTGATTGGTACATGTAGCATGAAGGCAGTTATGCCACTTGTTTAGGGCTCAGAAGATGGATAATGAACCACATTTTCTTCAAGAGTTATCCTTGCAATGGTGGTGAGCATAGAGCAGTATATGCGATCATTTTTACTATGTAGCCTTCTGGCCCCAGACTGTGACCTGACTACGCTTTTGCCTCACCCCTCTGTTTATAACGTACCCTCATGGCTTTTGACCTCGAACTCCTTGATTAACCCACTTCACGGTGTGTCTGTAAGTAGTGACTAGCGTCACTACAGTTTCTGGCATAAGGAAGGACTTTTTAGACCAAAGTTCGGGAACCTCCAACCCAGTGGCCATTTGTGGTCTGTGATGGCTTTGATCTGGCCCACAGGCAGATTCCCGGTGGGTCACATTGCTTGAACTGCTAGAGTGTTTTTTCCAGCTACCAACCCCTTAAACCACCTCTAGAGCACACGTAAAGTTCACTAAGGATCACTGTGGTGCATGCAATGTTTTAATACATCCAACGCTGGCCTATGCCATCATGATGTTTTCTCTGGACAGAGATATCCAGGGGCGGACCTAACGCATGTGCAGCTGGTGCGGCTGCACCGGGGCCCGGAGGTGGAGGGGGGCCCCTGCAGAACGGCTAATAATGAGGGCAATCTGGCCTGTTTGTCCTGCCCCGAAGGCTCCGGGGGCCCCTGGCCAGATTGTCCTCATGTGCGGCCAGAAGGGAGAGATTCCTGCATCTCCGCTGCCTACAAGAGAAAGTTGCAGCGGAACGGAGCTGCAGAGATCCGTCCTGCTCCCTGCCCACGCTTCCAGAGGAGAAGGCAATGATGGGGGTGGTGGGGGAGAAAGCAATGATGGTGGCAGTTGAAAGGACAATGATGGAGGTGGTGGAATGGGCAATGATGGGGGTTGTGGGGGGAGAAGGCAATGATGGTGGCAGTGGAAAGGACAATGATGGGGTGGTGGGGGAAAAAGGCAATGATGGTGGCAGTTAAAAGGACAATGATGGGGGTGGTGAGGGAGGAGGAAATGATGAAGGTGGTGGAATGTGCAATGATGGGGTGGTGGGGGAGAAGGCAATGATGGAGGTGGTGGAATGGGCAATGACAGGGGGGAGAAGGCAATGATGGTGGCAGTTGAAAGGACAATAATGGGGGTGGTGGGGAGGAGGGAATGATGGAGGTGGTGGAACAGGCAATGATGGGGTGGTGGGGAAGAAGGCGATGATGGAGGTGGTGGAAAGGGCAATGATTGTGATGGTGGGGGAGAAAGCAATGATGGAGGTGGTGGGGAAAAGGCAATGATGGTGGTGGTGGAAAGGACAATGATGGTCATGATGGAATGGGCAATGATGGGGGTGATAGTGGAAAGGACAATGTTGGCGGAAAGGGCAATGATGGGGTGGTGGTGGAGAAAGCAATGATGGAGGTGGTGAAGAGGGCAATGATTGGGGTGGGGGACAGGACAATAATGGGATGCGGGGGAAGGAGGACAATGAGGGGTGTGGGGGTTTGAGATGGGAGGAAGGGGGATTTATAATGGATTTAGGAACAGGGGAGGTGGAGGAAGACGTTATTATTGCTTATTATGTCTAACACAGTCCTTTAGTATATTGTGCACTCGCTTATTATGTATAGCGCCATCCCTCAGTATATAGTGTAGTCACTTTTTATGATGCTGTCCCTTATTATATAGCTTCCTCTGTCACCATAGAAGGAGAGGGGCCCAGGCACATTTCTTGCATAGTGGCCCCAAACTGTCAGTGTCCGCCCCTGGAGATATCACTTTCTGTGATCCAGCCTTTGAGCTATATGCTTCAGACACAGTGTATCCTATGTGATATATATAACAGTGGCAGTGTCTCTTATGTGAAGTATATAAAGCACTATCTCCTATATGATGTATACAGCAGAGTTTCCGTGTATCCAATGTGATAAGATACACTGAGAATGCTGTATACAAGTGTTGTAAATACAGAAGTTTCATTTTACCGTATGTGATGTATGCAGTAGTCTCAGTGTATCCTTGTGATGATGTCCTATGTGATGTACACAGCAGAGTTTTAAGGCACTGTCACACTTAGCGATCGCACAAGCGATCACGACAACGACACGACCTGGCGAGATCGTTGGTGCGATCACTATATGGTTGCTAGTTAGCTTCCAAACACAAAGATCTCATCAGAGATCAGCGATCTGTATAACGACCTCTGCGGTCGTTGGGAAAACCTAGTCCCGCCTGCGCCGCTGGTAAAGTCGTTCATAAAGGGTGTCACACTCAGCGATTCAGGCTCACCAGCGAGACACCAACGACCAAAAAACGGCTCAGAACGTTCATGAACGATTAGCGACATCGCAGCGGGGGCCACATCGCCGCTACATGTCACACACAGCGACGTCGCTAACGAGATCGCTGCTGCGTCATAAAATCGTTGACGATTTAGCGATCTCGCTTAGTGTGACAGTACCTTTAGTGTCTCCAATGTGATGATTACACAGCTTCTAATGTGTGAGTTATACAGCAATCGTGGTGTATCATATTTCATGTACTGTATATACTACTCACTTTGAGAAGACATGCATTGCAATTTGTATGTGTAAGCAGAACAACTTACTGCTACTAGCAGTGCTTTTTGAATCTTACTATTGCAAAGAATTGACTACGCTCCAGGCTGACCGGCACAAACCTGAAATAGCAGCTGTGACTAACAATATCTTAATACCACCTAACGTTACAGCCTCACCAAAGAAGAGTAGTTCCAGCCGTTACATAAGGGTGAGTTAGTTAAATGTTTTACCAAATATTGCAGGATAATTTTTAAGCTGAATTTTGTTTGGCCCACGAACGATGTCATAAATATCCAAATGGCCCTTGGCAGAAAAAAAGGTTCCCTGAACTTCTGCTTTAGACCAATTAGAGGTGTAATATATAACAGGGAAGCTGATTATGTGTTTTGTATCAATTTAGATGCAATAAAAGCTAATGTTTTATTTTGACATTTAACTGGTGCTGAAACTTTACTTAGCGCAGGTGTTTTGTTGGTCCTTCCCTTTTTAGCAATCTTTTTTGTGTTGACACTGTGGCTTTGTATAGAGGGATGTGAGCAAACATAGAAAAATGTTATTCGACACATGCACAGCCTTTCTTGATGAATGGAGGGAGAGTTTTTTTGATGTTAGCCCTGTTCACGACAAATCTCTAAACAGTGCCCTTCGCCGATGTGGAACTACTACAACTACTATATTCCTCAGCATGCGAGAATCGACAGGTTATAGAAGCTGCTTCCATAGAGAAAAAAATGAGAGAGAAGTCCATTCATCACCAAGGTAAACACTGATGTCAAACACCTCAAACTTCACGATGTTAAATGTTATGACACTTCCACAAAGCATTTCCCAAAATGATCCACATACAAGTCATAACTCACTGATAGGAGAATGCTGACAATTTACTTTTTCTTAATTACCCAGACAGAACTGAACTCTAAACATGATCTGAACATGATCCCCATCTGTGATAAATAACCGATTGCAGACACTCATCTCTGGGAAGGTCTGGCAGGGTCACTCCGCAAAAGGACGCTAGCAGAATGCGCAGCATTTACCCTCAAATCCCCGGGGATTAAGGACAATGTAAACAGCTTCTTCATCATCCCATGAAATCTGCTGAACACGTACGAAGCTCAATGATCATAAGCACATTAGAATTGGCCAAAGCTGTGTGATTTTTATGTTTAACACTTATTTGATCCATGTTTAACTGCTAAAACAACAAGGTCAGCAATTTTTAAAGCTTTAAGGCCTTGTTGCTATAAAACATTTTGATCGCCCGAGTGGTTTGAAGAAGTTGTCATTATACAGTCAAACGGGATTTATTAATTTGCCATCTACCTAGCCATGTTGTAGGAAAGAAAACATGTCCTCATATAACCTCGCGCAGCACGTGTGCCCTCCTAATGTTGGTGACATCAGATGCAATTAAAGTAAAGTTCGAGTATTGGAGACATTTTATGTATAAAATATTTTTGAACTGCGGAAATGAGAATTCTAGATGTGATTTTCAAATCCTATCTTTAGAGGCAGGTGCATTAATATTATACAATAGCTTAAGTCTAGTCTTTTTGGGAGAGGGACTTTTTGAGAGTTGAAGGGGACGTCTCATCACAGACGCCATTCAGATCAGGCTCCTAGGACCATTGTCAGTTTATCTTGACTGGATAAGATGCAACTGGCCAGACATTTTCCCTGCAACCCTCTGTGAAGTCAATACGTGCTAACAAGGCATTTGAGAAGGGTGGTCTTCATAAGCAAGACCATGGGACTATGTTCGCACAGAATGACTGTTCAAACCAAGCACAGGCCCTCTGTACTCCATGGCGGGGCCAATCATTTAACTACACCTTCCCATCTACAAGTTTTCCCCTCTATCTTCACCTCACACTTGTTTGATTGACCGCTCTGGCTTAATAGAGCCAGAGAAGGGTGGAGACAGATGGAACCAAGCAGGTTGGAAGGTGTAGTTAAATGTTTGGCCCCGCTATGATGCACCGAGCATCTCTTCTGGGTTTGAACAATCATTTTTTGCTGACAGAGTCCCTTTAAACATGTATAATAATAATAATTTTATTTCTATAGCGCCAACATATTCCGCAGCACTTTACATTATAGACGGGACTTCTACAGACAATAGACATTACAGCATAGCAATAAACACATAGATCAAAACAGATACCAAGAGGAATGAGGGCCCTGCTCGCAAGCGTACAATCTATAAGGAAAAAGGGGAGACACGAAAGGTGGATGGTAACAATTGCATGATTCTAGGAACCTGGTTATGGTAAAAAATTTTGAATGAGCCACACAGGGATATCTAGGTTAATGCGTTGAGGCGAAAGGCCAGTCTGAAGAAATGCGTTTTTACGGCACGCTTAAAACTGTGTTGATTGGGGATTAATCGTATTAACCTGGGTAGAGCATTCCAAAGAATTGGCGCAGCACGTGAAAAGTCTTGGAGACGGGAGTGGGAGGTTCTGATTATTGAGGATGCTAACCTCAGGTCATTAGCAGAACGGAGGGCACGGGTAGGATGGTAGGCTGAGACAAGGGAGGAGATGTAGGGTGGTGCGGAGCCATGGAGTGCTTTGTGAGTGAGGGTAATAAGTTTGTACTGGATTCTGTAGTGGATGGGTAACCAGTGTAAGGACTGGCACAAGGTAGAGGCATCGTTATAACGATTGGTGAGGAATATGATCCTAGCTGCAGCATTCAGGACGGATTGGAGAGGGGAGAGTTTGTTAAGAGGGAGACTGATTAGTAGAGAGTTACAATAGTCTAGACGAGAATGAATAAGAGAAACAGTAAGAGTTTTTGCAGAGTCGAAAGTAAGAAAGGGTCGAATTCTAGAAATGTTTTTGAGGTGCAGATAACAAGAGTGAGTCAGTGATCGGATGTGGGGGGTGGATGAAAGCTCAGAATCAAGTATGACCCCAAGTCAGCGGGCATGTTGCTGGGGAGTAATGGTGGAACCACACACGGAAATGGCAATGTCGGGCATAGGTAGGTTAGTAGAGGGAGGAAACACAAGGACTTCAGTTTTTGACAGGTTCAGTTTCAGATAGAGGGAGAACATGATGTTAGAGACATCTGTAAGACAATCACTGGTGTTTTCCAAAAAGGCAGGAGTGATATCAGGAGAAAAAGTGTATAATTGGGTTTCATCAGCATAGAGATGGTACTGGAACCCGAATCTACTGATTGCTTGACCAATAGGGGCAGTATACAAAGAGAAGAGGAGGGGGCCTAGAACCGATCCTTGAGGAACCCCAACAGTAAGGGGAAGATGAGAGGAGGGGGATCAAGCAAAATATAAAGGAGCGGTCAGAGAGTTAGGAGGAGAACCAAGAGAGCACGGTGTCCTTGAGGCCAATGGAACAGAGCATAGTGAGGAGGAGCTGATGATCCAGTGTCGAATGCTGCAGAGAGATCCAGGAGAATTAGCATGGAGTAGTGACCATTAGATTTAGCAGTTAGTAGATTGTTAGAGACTTTAGTGAGGGCAGTTTCAGTAGAGTGTAGAGAGCGGAAACCGGATTGTAGAGGGTCGAGGAGAGAGTTATCTGAGAGATAGCGGATAAGTCGGGCATGAACCCGGCGTTCCAGGAGTTTAGAGATGAAGGGAAGATTAGAGACCGTTCTATAGTTAGTGGCACAGTTTTGGTCGAGGGATGGTTTTTTAAGTAATGGCTGTATGATGGCATGCTTAAATGAGGAAGGAAAGATACCCGAAGAAAGAGAGAGGTTAAATATTTTAGTTAGGCGAGTGGTGACAGCAGGGGAAAGGGACTGGAGGACATGTGACGGAATGGGGTCATTGGTGCAAGTGGTAGGGCAAGAAGATGCAAGGAGTCTGATTACTTCTTCTTCTGTTACTGGTTCAAAATCAGAGAGTGAGCTAGATGCAGTGGGGAAGAGATACAGTGCATGGTATGGGGGGATTTGGAGATAATTTCCTGTCGGATATGGTAAATTTTTTCTTTGAAATAATTAGCCAGATCGTCAGCGCGGAGATCCGTGGTTGGGGCTTGCACTCTTGGGTTGAGTAGGGAATGAAAAGTGTCAAAGAGACGTTTCGGGTTATTGGATAGTGAGGTGATGAGGGTGTTGAAATGGGTTTGTTTTGAGAGGTGAAGGGCAGTGTTGTATGTTTTAAGCATAATGTATGGCTTATTAAATGTTTGATGACACTCAGGACCTCCACTGATGATATCTGATTGTTTACACAGGGACAGAGTCTCATTTACGTGGATGACTGTGCCTAGTACTGTAGATCAGTACCATTAAAGTGAATAGATCTGAGCGGCAATACCAGGAACAGTCATACTGATATGCGGATTCATTATGACAATTATCAGGGATCACAGGGAATGGATTCTCACGCTCTCACTCCTCAAATAATAATGACCTCTCCTAAGGACACTTTAAAAAATGATTTGCTATAGTAACACCTTAGATTCAGAAGCGCTTGTGTATAACAGTATACACAAGTATTATTTTTCTATTTGTTTGTTTTCCCTTAGTGTTGAAAATACAGGTAAATCCATTTTGTCATCTACGCAGGATACATGCTGGCCATTACTCAAAGTCTCTGTTTAGATCAAAATCAACGCTGCAGAACATCCTCCTGCATATGCCTGACACTGACAAATATCATCATGGAGCATCTACGCCTATAGTGATGTAAGGCCACCAAGCAAAGAGAAAACTCAGAAATTCCTAGCACCTGGCGAGGCGCGAGTAACATCCTGACTAACATCACTGAGTGCGTCTATTAGGCTTATTTATTTCTCCGAATTCCCATTAAATGCAAAATCTTTTGAGCAATACACAGGAAAGAAAAACATTTCAGTGACTGGTTTCCCAAGCAATATGGTTTTTAAAGCAATGTACGGAAATATTTTTTTTCAGAACCTCATTCACACATTGAAATATTCCACGCCGATTTATAGACTTTGGATTTGTTGTCAATTTTACTCTTTATTTCATTACTTCATCGCACTGGAACAACAACCATTAAAAATATAAATTACACACCGGCAGCTCTCCTCAATCAACTCTACCCAGAAATTGCTGACATTTCACACCTTTCCACATAGTCGTGACATTAATATCAATTGTAGTTGGTGAAAGTTCACATTAGGTTTTGCCCACTCGTTTGTAAGACCGTTGGGGGTTCTGTCCAAGCCTTAAAAGCTGATATTTGGTCTCACAAACAGTGTTGTGCCTAAATTATCAAACTGAGTCTAATACATACAAATCCGGACGCATTTGCACTTTTTTTGTTCATAGCCATCTTTTAACTTGGAAATATTAGCATAGACTACTGCTCTATTTTTTCTGACTTCAAAGACAGATGGCTGAAAAAAAAGCCCAAACAGAGTCCAAAGTTTCATGCTTTGGACTCGGATTGTTAAAACCTACTGCTCCATTTGGGGCATATCTGAATCAGGTCTTTTGGGGGGTTCATATAGAACCCCTGACAGAGTCATAAATGTGTGGTCAAAATGTAAAATGTGAACACATCATTAGAATAATACTCTGAAGAGTAAGTAAGGGATAAATCTTTCATTGCAGAGTATTATTGGCTGATATCAGCTCGGGACTACTGAACCATGGAGATCCTTGGGACCAGAAACACATTTTCAGAACTTTACACATTGTTCTTCATGGAAACCTAGAAACTTTACACCTCATTGTTTATCTTTCTAGCACTTAAGGAGTTGTCTGGTCTAAAAAGACCACTTTCCTGATTAATGAGCAGGATTAGCCTCTTAGGATAACCTGATACCTTAGCACATTACAAGTACCACTCAGTGATTTAAATGAGAAACATGTAGGATGTGGACACCTATGTAGAATTTTTACTCAACAGCTCGTCTTTGTGGCTACATATTTTTATTATAGAATTTTATAGACAATTTGGAGCCATTTAGTTTTTACATATATCAATAAGTAAATGGCAAACTGAAACATGAGCAAAAGCAGTAAAAACAGTCACTGAGTCCTTCCTGTCTGATTGATCTTCTAACCTGACTTATGACCAAAGCAACAGTCATCAATCAGCCAGAAAATCATTCCAGAGAAGGGTTAAAGACTATGGATTTGGGTATTAAAGGGGTTGACCGGAAGAAAAAATTTTTTTTTTGGCATGGGTTCTTATAAAATAACAAATAGAGACATATGCATCGGAATAACCTCAATGTTTCCAGTACAGGAGACTCTACTATAAGTCATCGGCTCCAGAAGTAGTAACTGTGGCATCCAGATGTCACATGATCGTTGACTGGCTGCAGCAGTCAAGAGTCGATGAAGTGAACATTCCAGCTCCTTAAAAAAACTTTAATCTTAATTGATCCATATCAGGAAAATATTGCGGTAAAAACTCCAGTACCAGTGTGAAATCAAGGAGTTAAAGCGATGCGTTTCGATCTGACACCAGATCTTTATCAAAGCTTGATACCTACTGGCAATGAAGGTGTTATATAGTGTGATCAAACCAGTCCATCATCCTTCTCCAGTTGAAGAACATCTTTCCTATGTGAGGTGCTTTACAATTCAAGGAGGCTGATGGGCAGGTCTTTTCACCTGCTCCTCCACAAGCAGTCATTTTGATAACAGGATATCTGTATAGTATGTGAGGCGCCCATATCACCTAATTTCTCATGAGTGCTGCAGCATTCCCCAACACATGCTGCCATGTTGCCCACAGAACTTTTTTTTAATTGCTTTCATACTTCAGCAATAGTTTGAATTATGGGTTTTATCCTCTAGAAAAAAAAGTGGAGTGAATAACTCCAAAAAACATACAGACATATCAAAAATAGGTGAAATGTAGTTTGTGTGATGCATTGACCCTTGCTGCAGCTAGAGGGCGCTGTGTGGGCTCCTCAGGATACGCATGGAGGTGTAACTAGGATGGTGAAACAGTGTCCGGCACAATTCTAAATGGCCGGTATGTGTCGCATACTATACTATTTTGTTAGTTTACTAGGGAGGCTTACAGGGTTAGTTGGAGAGCTGAGCGGGACTGACTAACCACACATACATGCCCACCTATGGGGGTGGCTACGGTGTATGGACCTGATTGGCCCGTGTGTAAGGTCCTGGAAGGTCTATGTGTTGGAAGGTGTGCTTCCTTCATGAAGGGCACATGATAAGGCTTTGGACCTGGTGGCCTGTGTGTTGGACGGTTCCAAGTGGGGACAGACGTCCTTAACAGCACACGGAGAGGCCGTGTTTGCAGAGTCAGTGAAGGTACTGCGTTTGGGGGAGCTACCGTCCGTCTTAGGATCTGGACTGTCAGGAGGGCACTGGTCACAAGGACGGTGATCACAGTTCGGCAGCTTCCCTGGGAACCTGGACTGACAGGAGGACAGTCTGTGGAGCAGGAGCTCCAAGAAGGTAACCCGGAGTATTATTATTATTATTATTATTCATTTTTATAGCGCCATTTATTCCATGGCGCTTTACATGTGAGAGGGGGCGAATATAGACAAGTACAATAAATATGAGCAATACAGGACACACATAAGTACAGAAAGAGAGAGGACCCAGCCCGCGAAGGCTCACATGGGGACATGTATGCACTGACAAAGGTCAGTTAATGAACTGTGCGGTCACCCACAGGAAGTGGACGGAGTATGGAACAGGGTGTTTAGTGACCGCAACTTAATGTCGGTGGGGTGTGTAATGGACGGTTCGTAGTACTGTTTATGCCTGCATAATAAACCGCATAGACTGTTTAAGTGGAAAGTGTTCCTGTGTGCCTTAAATCTCGCAGCCAAGTGAGTGTCCCCCAATACATTCCGTAAGCACGGCCTTACATTTGTCAATAAAATATATTTAGTAGTGTATCAGTGGTGAGAACATAAAAAGGCGTCACCAAGGATAAAAAATATAATCAGCAAGTAATTTAGCCCAGCAAGGAAGCCCACGTGAAACGGGGATCTGGGCTGCAGACGCACACATGGACATTATGGGTAAGCACTTGTCACTTCACATCCATACATGGTTTTCCTTCGCTTTACTGCTGGTTTTGCACTTTAGTTTTTTTTACTATGTTTCATTGGGTTATGTGATACCTATACGAGGCTTGTGTCTTTGTGTGGGGGCCACTTGGTGGTCTTATGGTGAATTTTTTTTTTTTACAGTGACATTTGACCAGGTTTATTTAACATTCATTTTTTTGCTACATAATTACTTGTTGATTACACTTTTTGCACTTGGTGCCGTCTGTGTCCTTGTAAGCAGGTTGCGGGATGCAGTGACGCAAGGGAGGCAGAGCAAGGGTTAACAGTATAACCTTTAATGAAACTATAAAGGTGCTCCTCACAGGGAAATAAATAGTTAAATTGAAAAGAGAAATGGCAATGTAACAACAGTCCAGTTATCAAACTTATCGTGTCCTTAGGTTCCCCAGCCGCAGATGATCCGTTGGGGTTTGTAGTACCAACAACGGCCGGGGTAGTGTCCGCAGATGGGGTCCCACAAACGAAGGTCCAACTTCTGGCAGCAATGGGCGGTCTCTGGCTACCCCTTGAGGTCCTAGTCCATAAGTCTGTGCAGCTAAAGTAAGGAGACCTGCAGCAATACCAGGATCAAGCGTGGGCTGATGTGTGCTATCTGGCAGAGAGGACCGCAAACTACTGTCCTGTAACCGGCCCTCACTTCTCTGCACGTGCGCGGTATTAACTGTCACTGGGCGCACAGCACTTTACACACACTGTTTGTCTGAAGCGCTCGCTTAATCTCTGCCGCGGTTCGTCTCCACGCTGCCACCCTACGTGAGCGCGCCGCATACCTGCTTCTGCTCGCGCTGTCAGTGGGAAACTCATTGCTGCTTCACGCGCTTTCAGCACTCTGCCCAGCTTAGACACGCCCCCTCTTCCCGAGTCATGGGGCCTGTCCGGTCCCCTATTCCTTCCCCCGGGCAACATAGGACGCAGCCTCGACAGTTCCGGACCCGGCTCAATACAGGCACCCGCAGCCCGGTCTTCCTCCTTACATCCTCACCATTAATCCACTACTATATATGTATATTTTGCCTATTTTTGATAAATGTTATAAAAATTGCTACTTTTTGTACTTAAATAGGTCTCTATCATTATTTCTTAGTTTCTTCGGGTTATTCACTCCTTTTTTTTCCTGTAGGATACATTCAATTGGGAGTTCCCTAGTAATTCAGGGACTATGGTCCCCTTTATTGTCCATAGTTTTGACATTTACCGTAAGTTCAATTTATTAATTATGGGTTACAAAAATCTAAATTATGGCACATTCTCTTCTTATGGACACTAGCACATTTGGACATCCACTTCTGTTAGACTTTTTCTTTTTATATATTTCTAAAAAACAAAACTCGTAATTCACAAAAAATGTGTCAGGTTATGTTAAGAGATTAAGGTGTTGTAGTATAGGAGGCCCACTCTTGGAAGATGAGCCATCAGCAGCTCCTTGCATGTGTTGGTCTGGCAGTGAAAATAAGTTGGATATAATTGCTCTGTGACTTCATGTGAATTAAGCTAAATTACTAAGAGCTTCCACTGGCCTGGTATGGAAATATCTTTATTCATAGGGACTGTAGGAGTTAAATAGGGTAACTCCATACTAAAATTAGATGAACTCTTTAATATGTAATGCAAAATTGAGAACTTCATTGGTTGCAGATGTAATTCACAGACAGGATGAAAAAAACATTAATTAGTGAGAGGTTAGTAGGTAAAAATGCAGTAAATGATGCTTGAAGCCTCTCCAAATATTGGGAAAAAATGGTGAGTTTAAGCAATATATCCATTACAAATGAAGACCTGTACTACCCATTGTCTCACAGTCGAATTGTGGTAAAATCCTATTCAACAAAATCAAAAGTAGCGTGTCACATTCGACAGATGCGGTATTCCTGGAATTTTAGTACAAGTTAGGCCAGTTTCACACGTACAGATATTTCCGGTACCGGTAAACACGGTACTGGAGATGTTCGTGTGTCCGTGTAAATACGTGGTATATCCGTGAGGCACACATGTGCCACATTGGGACCACACGGACGGGCGCAGGGGAAGTAGCGCTACAGTAAGTGCTGAAGCTCCCTGTCACTATTCTCCCTGCTCTGCAGGCAACAGCGAGCAGGGAGAATGAATCAAATAAAATCTGACGTGGGGTCCCCCTTAGTTTTTGAACCAACCTGGCAAAACTATACAGCTGCGGGCTGCTATTCTCAGGCTGGTAAGGGCCCCTCCCAAGCCTAAAAATAGCAGCCCGCAGCTGCCCAGAAATTAGATGCGCCTATTCTGGAGCTTTGTCGGGTTCTTCCCACTTGCCCTGTAGTGGTGGCAAGTGGGGTTAATAAGGGGTTAATGGCACCTTTCTATTGTAAGGTGACATTAAGCCAGGCTTAGTAATGATGAGGTGTCAATAAGACACCTATTCATTACTAATCCTATAGTAAGAAAAAGGTTAAATAAACACACACAAAATAAGAATAAAGTCTTTTAATGAAAATACACTACAAAGTGTTAAAATCTTTATTACACTCATATTCCATTATCGAAGCCCTCGATCTCCTGGAAAAAATATAAAATAAAAAAGCAACAATATCCCATACCTGTCCGTCGTGCAGTCGAGTCCCACGGTGTAAATCCATCTCGGGGGGTTAATTAGTTTACAGACTGTAAACTACTGGGGAATGACTGGGAAGCAGTGTGCACAGGCTCAGTGACTGGAGGTGACGTCACTGAGCCTGTGCTCGCTGACATCTGAACTCCTGTAACCTCAGCACTGTGGAAAAATGACGGTGGAATGGAATGGGAGTGTAATAAAGATTTTAACACTCTGTAGTGTATTCTTTCATTAAAAGACTTTATTTTTATTGTGTGTGTTTATTTAACCCTTTTCTTACTATAGGATTAGTAATGAATAGGTGTCTTATTGACACCTCATCATTACTAAGCCTGGCTTAATGTCACCTTACAATAGAAAGGTGACATTAACCCTTAATAACCCCACTTACCACCTCTACAGGGTAAGTGGGAAGAACCCGACAAAGCTCCAGAATACGCGCATCTAATAGATGCGCCTTTTCTGGACAGCTGCGGGCTGCTGTTTTTAGGCTGGGGGGGCCATAATGATGGCCCCTTACCAGCCTGAGAATAGCAGCTCGCAGCTGTATAGTTTTGCCGGTTGGTTCAAAAACTAAGAGGACCCCACATAGGGTTTTCTTTCATTCATTCTCCCTGCTCGCTGTTGCGGGCATAGCAGGTAGAATAATGACAGGGAGCTTCAGCACTGTCCATTATTAAGCCGTGGGCTTGATGTCACCTGACAATACAAAGGTGACATCAACCCCACTTGTCAGCTACAAGGCAAGTGGGAAGTGCGAGGCTAAGTGCCAGAATTGGCGCATCTATAACATGCAACATTTCTGGGGCAGCTGAGAGCTGATGTTTTTAGCCTGGGGTTGTGCCAATATACATGGCCCCTTCCCAGGCTATTAATATCAGCCCGGAGCTGTCTGCCTAGCCTTTGCTTGTTCGATTTTATAGGGGGACCCCATGTCAAGTTTTTTCTGGGGTTCAACTGTAAACTAGTCACTAAAGGCTAAGCAAACATCTGTGAGCTGATATCAATAGCCTGGGAACCTTTATGGCTATTGGCTTCTTCCCAGAATATTAACATCAGCCCTCAGCCGTCGGCATTCCCTCCGCTGGAAATTACATGGGAGCCCACACAATTTTTTTTTTTACATTTTTTTGAAAAATAAACAGATATTGCGTTTCATGCAGATTTCGTGTGTGTGTCTAATTAACTCTTTATTTACTGGTTTATTATTGAGGGTATCTGGCTGACACTTGTTCATTACTAAACCTCGGACTTGGTAATATATACAAGTGTGACCAACCTGTCAATCACTTTTCCAAGCGATGCTTCAAATAGCTTGGAAAAGCGCTAGCATTCTGCATGCTAAAAACGTTTGCAAAACGCTTGTGTTTTGCAGGAAAACAAA
Organism: Oophaga pumilio; assembly: GCA_009801035.1. Classification (NCBI taxonomy): domain Eukaryota; kingdom Metazoa; phylum Chordata; class Amphibia; order Anura; family Dendrobatidae; genus Oophaga; species Oophaga pumilio. Next base: position 24,974 of record VIAB01007047.1, on the reverse strand, counting down.
TGCGAATTCCGCATGCATTTTACAGGCAGCGTGGAGGTTCGGAAATGCTGCGGACAAGTCCGCAGCATTTCTTCAAAGTGGGCACACAGCCTATTAGATGAAAATAAAGGTTCTTAGCGCAGGAGGCCGTAATCAGTTCTCACAGTGCGCAGTGCACGCAATATGAGGATTCATGCATCTACAGTAACAAAGTGAATGCAGATTTGTAGCCTAACGTCAGACAAACCTTTTAAGCAAATGAAAAATCTTTTTCAGAGAAAATTTGAATGATAACACCAAAACTTTATCTCCACTCATGGTTAGTGGTACTGTGTTTTCTCTTTTTAAATCATGATGACAACCCAAAACATCCAAATGACCCTGATCAAAAGTTCACATACCCTGGTGATTTTGGCCTGATAACAGGCGCAGGTGTTGACACAAATGGTTTTCAATGGCTGCTAAAGGTAACATCCTCACCTGTAACCTGTTTGCTTGTAATCAGTGTGTGTGCATAAAAGCTGAGTGAGTTTCTGGGATCCAGACAGACTCTGGCATCTTTCATCCAACCACTGATATTTCTGGATTGTGAGTCATGGGGAAAGCAAAAGAATTGTCATCGGATCTACGGGAATCGGCAGTTGAACTGTATAAAACAGGAAAGGGACACAAAAAGATATCCAAGGAATTGATAATGCCAGTCAGCATAATTCAAACTGTGATTAACAAATGGAAAATCAGGGGCTCTGAAAACAAAACTACAGTCAGGTAGACCAACAAAAATTTTGTCCACAACTGTCAGGATAATTGTTCGGGATGCAAAGAAAAACCCACAAATATTATCAGCTGAAATAATGGACTCTCGGAAAACTAGCGGTGTGGCTGTTTCAAGATACACAATAAGGAGGCACTTGAAGAAAAATGGGCTGCATGATCGAGTCACCAGAAGAAAGCCATTACTGCGCAAACGCCACAAAGTACAGTATCTTGCCTACAATTCGCAAAACAGCATAGAGACAAGCCTCAAAACTTCTGGAACATGTAATTTGGAGTGATGTGACCAAACTTTTTGGCCACAAACATAAACATTGCATTTGGAGAGAGGTCAACAAGGCCTATGATGAAAGGAGCACCATTCCTACTGTAAAGCACGGAGGTCGTTCGCTGATGTTTTGGGGATGTGTGAGCTACAAAGGCATAGGAAACTTGGTCAAAATTTAAGGAAATATGAATGCAGCACATTATCAGCAAATACTGGAGGCAAATTTGCAATCATCAGCCCAGAAGCTGCGCATGGGACATACTTGGATGTTCCAACATGACAAAGATCCAAAACACAAGACCAAATCGACCTGAAATTGGCTACCGCAGAACAAAGTGTAGGTTCTAGAGTGGCCATCTCAGTCTCCTGACCTCAAAATCATTGAGCCACTCTGAGGAGATCTCAAGTGCGCAGTTCATGCTAGACAGGCCAGGAATTTAAAGGAACTGGAGGCTTTTTTGCAAAGAAGAGTGGGCAGCTTTACCATCTGAGAAAATAAAGAACCTCATCCACTACTACCACAAAAGATGTCAAGCTGTCGTTGATGTTAGAGGGGGCAATACACAGTATTAAGAGATGGGATATGTAAACTTTTGATCAGGGTGATTTGGACGTTTTGGGTTGTCATTATGATTTAAAAATAGAAAACACAGCAGTTTGACAATAAATGGCTTCACTCAATCACTAACCATGAGTGGAGAAAAAATTTTTGGGTGTTATCATTGATATTCTCTGAAAAAAGGCCAAGAAACCAAAAATTCTGCCGGGGTATGTAAACTTTTAAGCACAACTTTATATTGTAAATAAACACACAGCCAGCATGAAGTCTGTTATTTGAAATAAAACAAAACACACTTTTACTTTAATTTAAAAATAACAAAGTAATACTCACCTAACACTCATTCTATTGAATCCCTCATCTCCTGTAATAAACAAAAACAAAAAACAACACTATCCCTCACCTGTCCGTTGTTCAGTCCCACGTCGTAATCCATCTCTGGGGATAAACAGTTTTTAACCTGGACAGTGCCAAGATGCAACCGTCCAGGCTGAGAACCACTGGGGAATGTGCAGCTGCGAGCCCAGCATCAGTGACTAGCGGTGAAGTGGAGGTTGTCGCCGGTCACTCAGGCTGCGTTCCCAGTCAGGCCAATGAACTGCGGTGACCTCGGTAAGATCACTGCTTGCATGGTGAGAAAAAGCTTCACGGTGCAGAAGTGAGTTCACCAGGAGAGATTTCTCCCGGTGAACTTACCGCTGCACTGCGAGGCTTTTTCTCACTGTGCTAGCGGTAATCACAGTTGTTCAGGATCCCGGTTGGGAACACAGCCTCAGTGACCCATGGTAACCTCTGTGAGGTCATTGCTAGTCACTGAGCCTGCGCTAGCAGCAGGTCATTCATCAGTGGTTCTCAGCCTGGACGATCGCATCTTCGCACTGTACAGGTTAAACACTGATAATAGCCAGACATGGATTATGGCGTGGGACAGATCGTCGGACAGGTGAGGGATATTGTTGCTTTTATTTTTTTTATGACAGGAGACGCAGGTTTCAATGGAATGGGCGTTGATGTGAGTATGGTTTAGCTTATAATCATTGAAAGGAGTCTGTGTCATTCTTTCAATTAAAAGACTTTTTTCTGGCTGTGTGTTTATTTACAATATAACTATAGGATTAGTAATGGCTAGGCGTCTTAGAGACGACTCCACATTACTAAGCAGTGGGCTTGATGTCACCAGACAATACACAGGTCAGATCAACCCCACAAATATGAAACCCACTTGCCACCGCTACAGGGTAAGTAGGAAGAGCCGGGCAAAGCGCCAGAATTGGCGCAACAAATTTAATTGGCCCCATAAGATGATCCATATGTAATTGGTCCCATAAGATGCTCCAAACATTAAAAAAATAAAATAAAATAATACTCACCTCTACTCGCTGGCCGCTGCTGTGCTCCGGACTCATCGTTAGCGTCTTCCAGCTCTCTACACTATGACTGTTCAGGTAGAGGATGCACACTAGTGACGTCATCGTGCCCTCACAGTCAGAGGACGTGGAAGACGCCGCAGCATTGGAGCGGGGAAAGGAGAGTATCGCAAGTGCGGGGTCCCGGAGAGGATCCGACTCGCGGACGCCGGCACAGGCACCGAGTCCCCATAGCGTGCCGGTGTTCCCGACGGCAAGCGGGCCCTCCTGCCTGCTCAAGGCCCCGGCACATGACAGTGTGGCAAACGCTGAATGTTTGGCCCCCCATTCAAATGAATGGGGTCTGGGTTCAGGTTCGGTACTGTTCTGGAACCCAAACTTTTTTTTTTTCTTAAACTGTTCGGCCGAACCCGCCAGACCCGAACATCCACGAGTCCATCCATCTCTAGTAGTGAGTACATTGAACCCACATATGCATCACAGAATTGTATAACATTGGGACATGTGTTCTACCTTGAGCACTTACGTCGGGATTTCCGTTTAAATACCACAAAAATGCAATTCAGATCCCCTTGGAAATCAAGGTCCAAGAGTCGAGGAAGAGTGGAGAGACAGACAATCCAAGCTGCTTAAGGTCTAGTGTGAAGTTTCCACAATCAATAATGGTTTCAGGAGCCATGTCATCTGCTGGTGTAGGTCCACTGTGTTTTATCAAGACCAAAGTCAGCGCAGCCGTCTACCAGGAAATTTTAGAGCACTTCTTGCTTCCCTCTGCCGACATGCTTATTTGGAGATGGAGATTTCATTCTCCAGCAGGACTTGGCACCTGTCCACACTGCCAAAAGTACCAATACCTGGTTTTAAAAACAACAGTATAACTGTGCTTGATTGGCCAGCAAACTCGCCTGTCCCTAACCCCATAGAGCAGGGTTCCCCAACTCCAGTCCTCAAGGCCCATCAACAGGTCAGGTTTTCAGGATTTCCTAAGTATTGCCCAGGTGATAATTGCATCACCTGTGCAATACAAAGGAAATCCCGAAAACATGACCTGTTGGTGGGCCTTGAGGACTGGAGTTGGGGAACACTGCCATAGAGAATCTTAAGGGTATTGTCAAGAGGAAGATGAGAGACACCAGAACCAACAATGCAGATGAGCTAAAGGCTGCTATTAAAGTAACCTGGGCTTCCATAACACCTCAGCAGTGCCACAGACTGATCGCCTCCATGCCACTACACATTGATGCAGTAATTGATGCAAAAGGAGCCCCGACCAAGTATTGAGTGCATTTACTGACCATACATTTCAGTAGGCCAACATTTCTGATTTTAAAATAATTTTTTTCAAGCTAGTGTTATAAAGTATTCTTATTTACTGATATAAAGACTTTTGGGTTTTCATTGGCTATAAGCCATAATCATCAACATTAACAGAAATAAATACTTGAAATAGATCACTCTGTTTGTAATGACTCTTTATGAGTTTCTCTTTTTGTATTGAAGAACTGAAATAAATTAACTTTTTGATGATATTCTAGTTTTGTAAGATGCACCTGCATGTGCTTCCCAAAAATTGAGACCATACAGACACTATCTGTATAGCATCCATTCTTCATGGATCCACCGGAAATTGAGTAGAATCTTTATTATCATTGTAAAAAATGGACGTTAATATAGAAATTGTATTGATGGACCAGATGCGTGATGCCTAATGTGCAATTTTTCATGTGTTCTTCTGAACTCAGTCTTACATTGTGCTTGGAATATCATGCATATTGTATTTGTCACAAGCTGCAGTCAAAATCAGGAATATCACTAGACACTAGTTCTGGGGTGAATACCAGATCTGGTTTGGCTATAACTGGCAACTGGAACTGATTCTCAGGGGGTTTGTATAGCAAGCAGCTCCACCGACTGCTGACAGCACAAAGACAGACAAACTTACTAGTATTTAACATCGATGCTTCCGACTGGCCAGAGCCACGAGATGTAGGTGGCAATCGAAATGTGAATACAGGAGACAGACACAGATGTCACATTGTCATATTTACATCTCAAGCTGTAACAAAAACTGTCAAGACTAAGCTGAAGCAAAAGAAGATGAAGAATAGAGTGCCAAAACAATGCTAATAAGGAGGCTTAATCACATGCTTACCTACAGTATCACATGGTTCATCCTTATGGACACAAAAGTCAGTTCTGGTAATGGAATAAGAGAAAGTATAATCAATTCTTAATACTGTATGGAGGAATTTTTTTTTAAATTTTTAAACTAAATCTGCTATGGATTAAAAAGAAACAAAACTATAAGAACTGATCAAAAGAGAATAAGGAAACAGGTAGATTTATTCTGTACCTGGTCATGAACACTGCTACATCCACAGGTACTTCATCCTTGGCTCCTGGTACATAATTGTTTCCCAAGTACTTAGCTCCGCCATACTCCTCATTTTGCCAGTGACAAAAACTCTCTAAAGACCTTTCTCCGTGATGTCCTATAGACAGCTTTGCCTACAAGATGGAAAGATGTATTCATTAAAAGTTTTACCATCCTGCCACCAGAACATGCACTCAGACACATACTTGTAAATAACTCAACATTGAAATTGCAACATTAAGAAGAAACAGTAAAGGAATTAGGGAAATGCTGCTCCCTTTGCATTGCAGGCCAATGATGTCCCAGATGTGCTCTATGGGAGACAAATCCAGAGATACTGCAGGCCATGGTAGCATATTTAGGCCACATAGGCTGCTCAGTAGCACGAGCAACATGCAGCCTGGCTTTGTCGTGTTCAAAAATGGCTCCTGGGATACTCTGAGAAATGGCCGTATTACTGATTATATGAACACATCAATTTAATGCCGAGCTGTGAGTGTACCTGTACTAAAGTCTATAGGATCCCACTACTGCACACTATGTCACCACACATCATAATTCCAGTTGCCTCATGAGTGACTCTTCGTGACATTGCTCACATGGTCTCCAGACCTCTCTCTATCTCTAACAGCATCCACTACATCCAAGACAAAAGCACGACTCATTTTAAAAGAGGATAAACCTCTATTCCAGCCTCCACTGCCATCTAGCACTGCACCATGATCATTTTTGAGAGGTAGCATGAGGTCAATGAAACACTTATAGTTGGACGTCTGTCTTGTAGCCCAATGCTGTAAAAATGCTTTCTGATGGTTTGCGTAGACACGGTTTAAAGCTTAAGGCCGGCGTCACACTGGCGAGTGTGATGAGAGTAAGTCGCACGACTTTCTCGCATCAACACCCGGCACAGCCGCCTGCTCTCGGACCCGAGTGTGCGGCTGCATGTATTTCTATGCAGCCGCACACTCGGGTCCGAGAGCGGGCGGCCGTGCCGAGTGTTGATGCGAGAAAGTCGTGCGACTTACTCGCATCACACTCGCCAGTGTGACGCCGGCCTTAGGCTTGGCATGCGACATCTAATTTCACTTGCAAAACAGAATCAATCAACTGTGGCACCAATGGCACAGCCACACATCAAGGAGGACCACTAATACCAGTGGTACGAGAAAACCAAACCGCATGTTGCTTGTGCTACTGTGAGCAGCCTGCATGGCCTAAATGTGCCACCATGGACTGAAGCATCTCAGGATTTGTCCCAGATTTGCTGAATGGGAGATGTATTTGGTTGTCAATTACAAGAACAGCGGACAGCACCAGATCTCGATGATTTGCCCAAGTGCAGTCAGAGCCTCAAATAATTTATCAGACAACCATTAATAAGTTCTTAGAAGCCAAAGAGTGTAAGTGTGGGGATTTCTGCACGTGGTGCCCACTTTTGATACTTAATAAATCAATTGGTTTGGAAAATGTTGCTTCAGTTTCCTCATCATTTGTATATCATTAACATGGATATTCATACTGTCATTTCCATAATTGCACAACTTTTCTTTCTTGGAGTTGCAATTTCAATGTTGAGGAATGGGTAGTGTGACCCAAATATAGATACGTCACTTACTAAATCTTCAATTGTCTATGTGAATTGCAAAAGGCTGACTGGCATTGGAAATACACTTAATAGTTTTAGTGGCTTTTTAAGCTTACCGGGCGGCTGTGGAGCAAAACCAACTTGGTGACACGAATATCAACTTTAATTCCGAGGCTTTGGTGTTGAAACATATTGTAGACCTGAACGATGAAATAAAATAAAATTTAGTCATCCATCACAGGTTAAGGAGAAGTTATACAAAAATACTCCGCATAGAATTTGTAATCATACAACATTTCAGAGTATAATATGAAAAAGCTGTCTACTGACCTCTACCCAGATGATCAAAAAAGAGCAAAAATAAAAACTGAATGCTCTAAGGGACTCCTGTCACCCTGAGTCTGTATGGCTAATGTAAAAGTTTTCCCATTCAACTTTTTGTACAAATTATCTTTGTCGTCATAAAAATATTGACATCAGCTTTTACTCACTCTCTCTGGATCCCAAGCTCTGTCTCCATCGCTACTTTGGTGATTGCGTATAAGCTGCACTCGCAAGCAAGAATTTGTATGAAAGATGGAAAGAGGAAAACAACCCATCTGGAAGAGGAATCATTTCTACATTTCTTGATGATTTCTCCACCAAGGAGCCAGGCGGCACCTGGCAAGATGGATGGGAAGTGAAGCACTTGCACTAGGTAAAGATCAGAGGGGCAACCCCTGAAACTTGCCCTGTACAATCTTAAGCTCCCTGACGTCCCTAGATGGGTTCTTTCACCTCATGCAGTGACCGTGTACCTAACCTTGTCTTGCCCTAAGCAAGGCCCCAGCTAGTGAGTGGAGTAGCAGGAATGCTAGTCCTGCTCTAGAATAAGACAAAGGGAAACAGACAGGGGTAACAGACAGCAGCAATCACTCAACAAGCACCCAAACTATGGAATGGTTTTATAAAAAGGGAAAGGAAGGAGAGTGTAAAGAATATTGGAGATATCATTTCACATCAATCATTTGCATTTTATTTGGCCTGGGATTATAAAACCTCTTCCTTTGTCCAGCAGTGACAGGCCTCAAAGCCTCAAGGAGAAATCTGGCATCTAGCTCAACGGGTGGGGGGGACGGACAAGCCTCAAAGGCTGTGAGTGACAGATCTCACACCTTGACCAGCTCAGAGCAGGACAAAGGCCTGCTTGATATATAGAGTCCTGCTGAAGCTGCAGACACCTTCTAGAACACTACAGAAACACAATTCCATAAGTAGTTATGGAGATACTATATGTCCTAGCTGTACATCATGTATATTTCAGAGATCCCCAAAACATGGCAAATGCCCGACTGGGTCTTGACCACTTCTAGAACCTAGGGGTATGGAGATACATAGAACAGCTAATAGAAACCAGACAGCAAAGCTGTGTTTGGTCTTAATGCATAGCAGGGACCAGGCCTGATCCGATGGCACCAAAACCGCCTCCCTAGAACTGTTTATTAAGGAGTTAAGACGTGTCTTCGGTTGTGGATTTTTTAGCTGCTAGAGGCAGGAGGGGAGTGAACTAAAGGGATTAAATGCTCATGTAAAGCATGGCCTATTGCTTTTTTTAATTGGGAGATTGCGATAACATATTATGTGGAGAGAAGTCAAGGAACAGAGGGGACCACAAGCCTCCCATGTGGTAGCCCCTCCCCTGAAAGCCAGGCTTTTCATCTGCTGGTAACTGACCCATATATTCTGCTCATATCTTTTGTCATACCCCTATCTGTATTTACATATCTAACCATTGTATATGTGTAACCATCATGTATATAGTGTATTCTTTAGTGTGCTCTCAAGGTGATTAATTATATAATTTAACCTTGGGCTGCTTTTTTATCTTGATCCACAAATCCACACGTCCGTTTCTCAGTTTAACCTTTCATGCTACCGAGGCTGGTTTCTGGCCCTATATAATCCCGATCTGTTAACGGAACTCCAGATAATGAGGAACTGGTGGCAATCCTACACTGGTGCTAGTGTAAGGGGCCTGTCAGGGTTGTGAGAGAGTGTGATGCCACTTCAGTGACTGTGTGGGCCACATCCTCGCACTCATGCCTCTCTGAGCCCACGTGGAAAGGCAGTGTCTGTGTAAAACTGTACCAAGCTGACCTTACGTGTCCCCAGGGGTTGCGGAACGTCACGTTGGTGAAAGTGGGGAAACCGTATTACGTGATCTGTCTGACGTAATAATAACGTCAGGCGGGGTGGCAAGGTGCGGGTTTATCACAGATAGGAAAACCAAAAGGGCGACAATGAAAAGGAAGACACCAGACAAACTCCCAAACAGCAATCTCTGGAGAAGACTCCTAAATGACTTCTCCTTTCACCGTTCACAGCTCCAAACACCTCCCAAGATATAGCAAGCTATCACTGGCAACTACCCAAGCTAAGAGGTAAGTACTTATACAAGAGAGGAGTCGGAAAATTAGAACAGCGGAGAACTCAGGATGGAAAGCTTTAGGAGATAAGCAGGAGTGTTAAACCCTTGTAACAAAGGAACAAGGGAAATCTGCACAGCTAACTGGATGGCAAAGAAGATTCAACCAGTGTAAGCATGCGAGTAGCCAAACGCTGTGATCTTCTCATCCCTGAAATAGAAGAACCCACTCTTTGTCGTTGTACCCCCATGACAGGCATCTAGAATTCACATAGCTTCAAAATGGAAATCCATGGCTCTCTCAATACAATTAGTCAGAGATAATCATATTAATTCTATGTTATATGAATGAACTGAAGCAACAAGAACAGACACTCTAGTCTAGAGCTCTTCTTTGACGTATGGACTCCGTGGATAGACCTCCAACAAGATCCAAATTGAAATCAAGCTTTACATTTATCACCGTGATAGTCTAGGTTCTTTCTGAATGACGTCAATAACTAAATCAGATATAAGACAGTAAGTTATATTGAGTTTTTCTTTTTTGAATCTCTGGTTCTATTACATTAAGGATCGTTTACACCATGTACATATTGAGTTACTCTCATCTGAAACCAACTGGATGTATGTACCCCCTCACCCCACACTATTTTTCTGTTGATTTTTTTTTTATTTCTTTGCAGTATAATTTTGTATCATAACAAAAATCTGCATATTATATACTGAGCAATATATCCTCTCCCCTTGTTTTTTTGTAAACTGTTTGTTTTATATGAAAATAATAAAACATTTGTTTAAACTAAAATGGAAAAAAGAAAACCCTTTTAAAAATGATATCACTATCCAGATCATTGATGTATCCATCATCAGGAGAAAAACGGAGGTCAGAAGACGAAGACTATACATGCAATGCATAATGCATAGTTATTAATTAGGGATAGGGTGTAGGGCATTTAAGGAGACCAAGAAGTAAAAACAATCCTTTACAGATTTTTAGCCTGCAATTTTTTTATTTTTATTTTCTTACATTTACTGATTTTTTTTGTATAAAGTGAAGAATAAAATAACTATAGAGACACCACAGCCTAGGAAGAGCATCCCCAAAACTAACTGGGGAATCAATTCTACAAGATAATAGGGTTCTGTATAGAACCCTAAGACAAAAAGTAAACTTACTGATACCGGTTATATTAACAAATGGGACTTGGACTGTATTTTATACGACTGTCATTATCTAAATGAGTAATGTTTATATAAAGAATAAAACTGCAGGTTCTGAATACGTTGTGTGCTCCAGGGGTCCTGCTAGAAGGAAATCTTACACCATGCAGTAGAAACCAGTACAAATCAAATGGCAGTCATGAATCTTTAGCAATGGCTGATATATCCTAGGGGTTATCTCAGTAATCGTCATGCAAAGCAAATCTAAGCATTTATAGGATATATGTTTATTTATGTGTTTCGGTTGACTTCACTCTGGCCAACGAAAAAGCCACCAACCGACTTGAAAGACATTCCAGTCAGGGACTCAATTCTGCGGACATTTCTAAATAGCTGCAATGGAATTTAAATAAAGCATTTATCTTATGTTATAAATATACACAAGTGAAAATGATTACACACACGCACACACACCGCATGTCAATACAGCCATGCAATCTGCAAAAATGTACAGTGAAACCTCTCCAAAATACAACCACCACTCTTAATTCAGGCTCATTAAAGATTTTCAGTTGTGCCATATGTTATACATAATGGCCATCTTCTTTAAGAAGACTACGCCCACAGAAGACCACTTAATAATGCAGGTGTGGATGGTTTTCTTAAGGTTTCACTCTACATTTGCTATGGCCAAAGGCTTAGTGATGTCTATGGCACTCCATATTTTGCCATTCATCATTAAAGAAGCCCTCCCATCACAGTAGTTATCCTTTTAATATATTGCAATCATCATATTATGTAGCACTGTGTACTTACAATTGCTAATTTTTCCTTTCTATCCAGCTAATTCTTCTCTTTTTCTCTGCACTATGTAGAAACCGGAAGAATCTTGTCCCTGCCATGACTCACTACCCTCTTACAACTCCTGACCCAGCTCCTTCGCTTCCGGCCCCTGCCATAAATTTTACAGTGACTGATAACTTGCGCAGAAAAAATTGAGCTTAGAAGTATTCAGCTAGTCAGGTCTTAATCACAAGATGTCATAGATTTAATACAAGATAAAAGAATTAGCTGGGTAGTAGAGCAAAATATGCAATTGTAAGTACACAGTGCTATATAACATGATGATTGCAATATATTAAGAGGATACAAATTTTGATGGGAGGGCTTCTTTAAATGAAATCTGTCAGTAGGATCAAACCTCCTAAGCTGTCTATATGGGCATGTAGGTCAAATGAAGCTGAACAAAATGATACGATAATATCTGCGCTCTGATGTCCTATTCCAGGGAAATCCACATTCTAATATGCAAATGATCTTGCAAGATCCAAGAACTGTACATAGATCTCCCTGACAATCTGCCTCCAGAGCTTATTTTAAATGAAAGGGGGCGTTACCAGCATGAGACATGTAATGACTGACAATCTGCTCTTCTTATCTAGCCGTTTCACTCTGGTAATGCCCTTTTTCATTTAAAATAATCTCTGGAGGCAGATTCTCAATGAGATCTATGTGCAGCCCATAGATCTTAACAGCTCATTTACATATTAAGAAAATCGTGGATTTACTGGAATAAGACATCGGATCGCAAATATCAAAGTATCATAGTATTCAGGTTCCTATTACCTGCATGCTCATATAGACGGTTTAGAAGGGTTCATCTTACTGATAGATTCCCTAGAAATAAATATTATATCGGATCACAGATATAGATGGCTTAGGAGGGTTGATCCTACTGATAGTTGCCGTTTAAAGGCTTTAACTTTCATGATACTCAAAAAACTCCGAAAAAGAAACATATGGCCAATATGTTTTTCCTGAGTGGGTTCTAAATCATAGCAAGTTCTTAGATATGAATAAGAACAGAACTCATTTATGGTGTTGCAACACATTTTATAACAACTTTTTTTATCCATAAGTTTTCTGTCTACTTTTCTTAAAGCACCACTCCACAGGTTTTTTTTTATTAATGTACCAGAGTGGTGCTACTAAAGAAAGGCCCCGTCACCAAGTCTTATACTCACCTCTTCCAGACACTGCTCCGGTCCTACATCGCCATCTTGTGACTGACCGGAAGCCGGAGTTAACAGTTGCAGAGTATCAATGTAAGTCTATTTGAGGCTCGTTCAGACTTACTTCCAGATCATTCAAGCAAATATTAGCGTGATCCAGCAGGTCACAACCTGCAGAAGACCAACTGGAGCAGCACCAAGAACTCTCCTGGAACGTGCAAGAAGGCTCCTGAAGAAAGCGGAGACCTTCTGAACTCCCAGAAGACTTAGTGAATCCCGATGCCGAAGAAGCCTCCCAAATCCTCTCCTTAAGCAACATTACATGAGGGTTTCCTGTGCTTGACACTAAACTGCTTAGTCATTTCTCAACCCCTCCACACACATATTTATAGGGCAGAAAATGTCAGGAAAGGGCCATAGTTTTGCAAAACCAAATTCTCATGCAGGTTTCACGCGACACACTCGCGTCTCCTACAAGATTACCCTAAAAAGTTGGCAAGTATGACGTTGGCCTTTCTTAATGTTAACTACATTGAAAACATATCCAATTTGATTCTCTTGTCTGCCCAGCTTTGCTGATGTCAGTGACTCATTGGGTTTGAATTACATCTTCTGGACATTTTCTTGCCATGTTGGTAATTCAATCCATGTTTTGCTCCACAACCAGCTTTAAATAAATCTGTTTCTGACAATGGCACGTGTGTAACAAACGTGCCAAACTAAGTGAAACAATTTTAATATACTTTTTCATTCTTCTGTTCAAAATATATAGCTAGATTCTACTAACATCTTAATGAAATGGCAAGTTTTCAGATTTTGCATCTGACGCAACCTAATGCATACATTTTACTTAGGATTTATTACGCTTTAAAGAGCCTTTTTGTACCATAAATCGCTATGTGACCGCAGTCATATAACTTAAGTGTGTCTATAGCTTGAAAACCCAGCAGTTTGTGAATTTTTCATAGGGTATGTTCCCTTTAATTTAGGGTGTTCTCTCAATGTTCCACCTCCGGGTCTAGTAGTGGTGTCTTCAATTTAGATGCCACCATAGGGCTACAACGCTTCCCTATATGAGTGAGAATATTGAAGTACTTTGTCACAAAGTTCTCCTCAGCTTTGCTAAATAGGGTTCACGAGATGTTGGACAGCATTTAACATATTTATAAATACTACAGAGCCGACTATTTTTCATTGTCCTACTTTGTGTTTGTAGTTGAACACTGTAGAAGAGCATTAGAATAGCATCAAGAACCAACAACAACAAAACGCCTCTGTTCTGGAGGAAGGTTTTAAAAGGGATTGCAATATATTAGTAGCATCACAATTTTGATGGGAGTGCTTCTTTCAAAGGAATCTGTCAGTAGGATCAACCCTCCTAAGCCATCTATATGGGCATGCAGGTAACAGGAAGGGAATACCATGATACCTTGATATCTGCAATCTAATGTCTTATTCCAGATAAATCCACATTTTTCTTAAATGTACAGTACAGACCAAAAGTTTGGACACACCTTCTCATTTAAAGATTTTTCTATATTTTCATGACTATGAAAATTGTAGAATCACACTGAAGGCATCAAAACTATGAATTAACACATGTGGAATTATATACTTAACAAAAAAGTGTGAAACAACTGAAAATATGTCTTATATTCTAGGTTCTTCAAAGTAGCCAGCTTTTGCTTTGATTAGTGCTTTGCACACTCTTGGCATTCTCTTGATGAGCTTCAAGAGGTAGTCACCGGAAATGGTTTTCACTTCACAGGTGTGCCCTGTCAGGTTTAATAAGTGGGATTTCTGGCCTTATAAATGGAGTTGGGACCATTAGTTGTGTTGTGCAGAAGTCTGGTGGATACACAGCTGATAGTCCTACTGAATAGACTGTTAGAATTTGTATTATGGCAAGAAAAAAGCAGCTAAAAGAAAAACGAGTGGCCATCATTACTTTAAGAAATGAAGGTCAGTTAGTCTGAAAAATTAGGAAAACTTTGAAAGTGTCCCCAAGTGCAGTTGCAAAAACCATCAAGCACTACATGACGACCGCCCCAGGAAAGGAAGACCAAGAGTGACCTCTGCTTCTGAGGATAAGTTTATCCGAGTCACCAGCCTCAGAAATCGCAGGTTAACAGCAGCTCAGATTAGAGACCAGGTCAATGCCACACAGAGTTCTAGCAGCAGACACATCTCTACAACTGATAAGAGGAGACTTTGTGCAGCAGACCTTCATGGTAAAATAGCTGCTAGGAAACCACTGCTAAGGACAGGCAACAAGCAGAAGAGACTTGTTTGGGCTAAAGAACACAAGTAATGGACATTAGACCAGTGGAAATCTGTGCTTTGGTCTGATGAGTCCAAGTTTGAGATCTTTTTTTTTTTAAATCAGATGATTTTTATTTAAAAATTGTCAGCATGAAACTTTGACAGTACATTTAACTTTAGCATGTAATATAAACCGTATTCAACCTGACAGGCGATATAACTGGTCTTACATCCTAAGTCCCCTACCCTCCCCCCTCCGCCCTAACCCCGTCCCTTTAAATCATTGCATATATCACACACCATGTCACATTTTGAATCCTTTTTTCGAGACAACCACTTAAGATCCCTGTTTAAAGTACCAACTCAGAGAGTCAAGGGAGCGTAGGTAGACGCATTCTTTCTCTCATAACAAATTTGAGATCTTTGGTTCCAACCGCCGTGTCTTTGTGCGACACAGAAAAGGTGAACGGAAGGACTCTACATGCCTGGTTCCCACCGTGAAGCATGGAGGAGGAGGTGTGACGGTGTGGGGATGTTTGGCTGGTGACACTGTTGGGGATTTATTCAAAATTGAAGGCATTCTGAACCAGCATGGCTATCACAGCATCTTGCAGCAGCATGCTATTCCATTCGGTTTGCGTTTAGTTGGAGCATCATTTATTTTTCAACAGGACAATGACCCCAAACACACCTCCAGGCTGTGTTAGGCTATGTGCAGAAATTTCCTGAGAAAAAACAGACTTTTTCACAGAAAATCCGGATGCGTTTTTACCGCAATTTTTTCCTGAACATTGTAGGTCAATAATATAGCGGGAAATACGCAAAATTACCGTGAAATTAATGAACATGCTGCGTTTTTTAGCGCGATGCGTTTTTTTTGCAGAAAAAAACCCACCATGTGCACAAAAATTGCAGAATGCATTCTAATCATAGGATGCTTAATGCATGCGTTTTTTAAGTGTTTTTGCGGCGGAAGACCACCGCAAAAACACGAAAAAAACGCAAAAAAATCCTGAACGTGTGCACATAGCCTAAGGGCTATTTGACCAAGAAGGGGAGTGATTGGGTGCTATGCCAGATGACCTGGCTTCCTCAGTCACCAGACCTGAACCCAATCGATATGGTTTGGGGTGAGCTGGACCGCAGAGTGAAGGCAAAAGGGCCAACAAATGCTAAGCATCTCTGGGAACTCCTTCAAGATTGTTGGAAGACCATTTCCGGTGACTACCTCTTGAAGCTCATCAAGAGAATGCCAAGAGTGTGCAAAGCAGTAATCAAAGCAAAAGGTGGCTACTTTGAAGAACCTAGAATATAAGACATATTTTCAGTTGTTTCACACTTTTTTGTAAAGTGTAATGTATAATTCCACATGATATAGGAAAGATGTGTATCTTCGTACCGTGTTAGCCAGTAGATAGAAAAATATTTAGACTTGAGAGTCCTCAGTGGTTGATACCTTTTAATGGCTAACTGAAAAAATGGTAACAAATTGCAAGCTTTCGAGACTACTCAGGTCTCTTCATCAGGCAAAGACTAATACAACATCTGAAGAATCACATATTTATACACAAGGGGACACAGGAATAATGCAATAGGCAAGACAAGTGACGTGAAGCAGAACTGTCATTATGGCAGAGGGATGAACATAAATATTGGAACAGTTCATAGATAAGGAGTGAGAGTTTTATTGCCCTCTGATTGGGGTCTGGTATTGTGTTTTGATGCCCCCAGGTCAGAGAAGCAGATTCCTTAATTGATGTACACAGACATGAATCCGTGTGATATATTCATTCCAGCACTAAGAGTGTCAAAGGTCATCATAAGTTTATATTCCCAAATCTTTCTATCTTTCTCAGATTTGAAGTTAGATTTTAATACCAGTAATTCCAGGAATCTGCTTCTCTGACCTGGGGGCATCAAAACACAATACCAGACCCCAATCAGAGGGCAATAAAACTCTCACTCCTTATCTATGAACTGTTCCAATATTTATGTTCATCCCTCTGCCATAATGACAGTTCTGCTTCACGTCACTTGTCTTGCCTATTGCATTATTCCTGTGTCCTCTTGTGTATAAATATGTGATTCTTCAGATGTTGTATTAGTCTTTGCCTGATGAAGAGACCTGAGTAGTCTCGAAAGCTGGCAATTTGTTACCATCTTTTCAGTTAGCCATTAAAAGGTATCAACCACTGAGGACTCTCAAGTCTAAATATAATTCCACATGTTAATTCATAGTTTTGATGCCTTCAGTGTGAATGTACAATTTTCATAGTCAAGAAAATATAGAAAAATCTTTAAATGAGGTGTGTCCAAACTTTTGGTCTGTACTGTAAATGAGCTGGTAAGATCTATTGGCTGAACACTGATCTACATGGGAATCTGGCTCCAGAGCTTAGGTTAAATGAAAGGTGGCGTTACCAGTGTGTTGTGTAATGGCTGCTCTCCTGATCTCACTGCAGAGCTGTGTGTGATTATAACTGAAACATCTGCAGGCTCCTCTCAGCATCAGCTTCCATCTCACAGGTAGATGGGATTGTAATATTGGTACAATACAGCAGAGCTGAGAAAGCTGCAGGAAATGTGTTTATAAGAAGAAAAAAGTTGAGATCTACTGTTCTGCGTTTAGGTAGGAACCTCAGCTGAGGTTCCCATCTTAATAACTCTGGACCATGAGTCCCTTCCTCAAGCACATTTTTTTTTTAAAAAAAGAACAGTGTGCCGGTCTTTCTCCTTCTAATTCTACTGTTCTGTGTTAGTTATATGTCTCAGACAGGTAACACCGCCTTATATTAAAATTAAGCCTTAGAGGTTGATTTTCATGCAGATAAGTTTCCTGCCCATAGTCTGGAAAAGCTCATTTACATATTAAGAAAAACATTAATTTATCTGGAATAAGACGCGAGATCGCAGATATCAAGGTATCAATTTATTCAGCTTCCTAGGACCTACATGCCCATATAGAAGGCTTAGGAGGGTGGATCCTACTGACAGATTACGTCATTTTTTGTGTAGTATCCTAGTAGGGCTTGGACAGCACTTCCAGGACATGTAACTTATTTCTGTAGGAGGCCCTGTTGTCTTGCTATAAGACCAGGACAAATTTATTGTCTCACACCGGCAAGTCAAGCATATGTAAATGGCAAATTAATACGCCCCCCCCCACCCCTTTCTCGTCCATAATTCTGCCCACCCCTATGCACTAGCATCACTGATTGAGTCAGACTGCTGTATGCGCGAGGATCACATCGCAATCCTCGGACTGGCTATCTAATCTCCCGACATGAGAGTGACAGCTCTATATAAATACACTCTGTCTCGCTCATGTGGGATAATGGGAGGGGGAAGGGATGAATATTAATTTCGCATTTACATACGCTGGACTTGCAAGCTTGCATGTAAATATGAAATGACTAGTCACACCTTCCCTCACCCATAATCTCGTCCACACCTCCCGGCCAGCTTCACTGATTAAGTCAGATTGCTGAGTTACTCGCCCAAGGATCGCATCGCAATCCTCGGACTTGCAGTCTGCTCTCCTGACCTGAGTGTGACAGCATGTATTGCTATAGAGCTGCCATTCTCACGTCAGGAGATCAGACAGCCAGTCCGAGGATTGTGATGTGATCCTCGAGCATATGGCATTCTAACTGAATCAGTGACACCAGTGCCAAGGGGAGGACATTTACCTGCCAATTACATATGCTTGACTTGCCGGCATGAGACAATAAATTTGTCTGGGGCCTACAGCAACACACAAAACGATGTATACATATAGAAGTTACATATCCTGAAAGGGCAGGACAAGCACTATTTCAGGATACTATTATTTTACTACACAAAAATCACCTGACAGATTCCCTTTAATGATGTACAGACATTATAAAATATTATTGTATGTAAATCGTCTCCTACTGTGACATACAAACCATGTTCATGACTGTAAGTATAAATCTCTGTGCAGCCTCAGGTCCATGATATTGCACCATGTCAGCATCAGCCACAACGAGGGTCTCTACAGTGTGCTCATCTCCAAGTCTAATCGCGTTTCTCCGTTCTCGCCAGTCGCCTCTTTCCCCTCTCCGATTTTGTTTCCTTTTTTTCTCTGCAATGTGCAAAAGAAAAATAGTTATAAAATCTAGAATTAGTCTAAAGATGTCCCCATATTAACTTTAGAGCAAGCAGTAATTACTCTACAGAAATAAAAATTATTATATTACAACATATTCTGCAGCACTTTACATTTTGGGGACTTGTACAGACAATAAAGATATTACAGAACAATACACATTTCAATAGATATCAAGAGGAGTGAGGGCCTTGCTCACAAGCTTGCAGTTTATGAGGAAATAGGGGGGACACAAAAGTGGCAATAAGTGCTTGTATTGTATGGCCCAGCCATCAATATAATAAATAGGGGCATTCAAATAATGCTGCATGTACCAATCACCAGCCAGTGCGTGGACAAGTACAGATACAGAGTGCTATTAAGTGCATGGAAGGTTTGTAAACAGATGATACAAGGGTCCAGATTCTGAGGAAAGAGGAACATTTTGGAAAGGCAAAACGGAACTAGTTAGAGGTGAGGTGAGGCGATAGGCCAGTCTAAAGAAGTGCAAGTCTAAAGAAGTGTGTTTTTAGGACATGCTTAAAACAGTAGGTATTGGAAATTAATCAAATTGTCTGGGGTAGTGCATTCCAGAGAATTGATGAAGCACATGAGAAGTCTTGGAAGCTGGAGTTGAAGGTTCGGATTATTGAGGATGCTAGTTTTATTTGGTTAGCGGAATGGAGGGCATGGGTGGTAGACAGAGATGAGAGGAGGTGTATGGTGGTGTATGACTGTGCAGAGCTTTGTGGATGAGAGTGATAAGTTTATATTGTATTCTGCAGCAGATGGGCAAGCAGGGCAATGCCTGGAACAGGGTGGAGGCATCGGTGTAGTAGTTGCATAGGAATATGATCTTGGCTTCTGCAGTCAGGATGGATTGGAGAACTCAGAAAGAGGGAGACAAATTAGTAGAGAGTTGAAATAGTGCAGACAAGAATGAATAACTGCAACCGTAAGAGTTTTTGCAGAGTCAAAAGTTGAGAAAAGTTCGAATTCTAGAAATTTTGTTGAGGTGCAGGTGACATGAGCGAGCAAGAGAATGTAAGCAATCTTTACTTTGCCTCAGCAGTTAGGGAGCAGGCACATAAAATATTTTTATAAACCACTCAGAAGAGGTCCCTGCTAGAGATGAGCGAATCTGATCTTAAAGTTTGGCGTTCTCAACGGGCATTCAGTGTATGGTGCTAAGCGCCGAACACGGACTTTCCTCGGAAGTCCGCTGCAAGTTGCAATGTTTGGAGTTCCGAGAGAGCATTTACAATGGTAAAATTATCGTTTATCGTATATAAGACACCTTTTTATGCAAAATACAAAGCATTTCTATATTGTATTTAAAATGGTTTAAAATGGTTGGGCCAACTTTTGAAGTTATCACCTATTATGGTTGGTAATTACATGATCACCACGACACCTTTTGACAAGTTTGCAAACCCTCCTGACTACTACACATGTAACCTTACCTAACCTATTAATGCTGCATGTATTTCATTGTTATATGTCTCTACATGTTTAACCCATTTACTTCATACATGAGTTTTACAGCTACACATTACTTCATGTTATGTATTAAGAAAGCGCTCTTCTCCAGTACTGTTCATTCTTTCAGCTGCAGAGGGTTTGGCTCAATGCATCTTGTTGGAACCGATAATTCCCAGAGGCTAGAATTAACACCTCTTTAAAAACCAGACACTGCTCACTGACCAGACTTTCAATGGGAGACTGGAGGAACCTCACCACCCAGGATAGGTTATGCAGTTGGAAAAAAAGACATTCATGTATAAATCATGATTCCAGCTTGAATAAGCGGTTTTTCCCTAACGCTGTATGTAAAATAAGGTTTACCAGGAATATGGAGTAAATATTTTAGGTTGCTCTTCACTAAATTCTTTGTTAAAGTTGGTCAAATCTATTTGCAGGACCTGATTCATCAGCCACGTCAGTAGTATACGGCAACTGAACAAGAGCCCTGAGAACTGTCTCTAATGTGACGGCATCCCCGACTCTTCTTTTGATTAGCAGGCCTGGCACGAAGTCAGCTGTTGTGACATGACGCCAAGTCAGCTAATCAAAAGAAGAGCCGTGGATGCCGTTTTGTAGAAAGTGGTACACTGGGCTCCTGCTCAGTTGCCATGGATTAATGGTGAGACTGATGGACAGGGTACTGCACATCAATTTGTACCAACTCAAATAAAGTATTAATAAAGAGCAACCTAATATATTTACATCAAACTGCAGGAGAAAGGAAGAGGACTTGAACTGTAGTGCCATCTATTGGATGTAGTAATCCAAAAAGTCAATACTGATCCATTATGAGATTTGCCACATCCATTAGGTGGGGCCAGAGTTCAAGTCCTCCTCTGCTCTGAAGAGGCTATTTGCATATTTAAGATCCAAGAGGTGTACAAGTCTCCATTCGCTGGCTTGGCACTCTTCACAAGGATAAATGTTCCCTTAGGCCTCCTGTTAGATGCTTCTCACCTAGCCAAATTAGTAACATTGAGGATCTGCAAACATCCAGAAACACATGTGTAATGCCAGAGACCCTGCATGCCCCCGTTTCTCCATCCTGGCAGGGATGCCGACTTACTCACTGCCCAAGCTGCCCTGCTGAGTCCCATGTCCCAGGGTCACTGCAAACCACACAGGTATTCTGGCAGTGAGCCCTCCCTGTCTTTAGACACTGTGCACACTCCTAATGTTTTTCCAGTCATAGGCTGGGAGGCACTTAGTACTTAAGGCACCCTCACATGTTGGGAGGTGCCTGAACAACAATTGTCTTAGTCAGTCTGCAAGCTTCTAGTCCTCTGATGGCGAACCTATGGCACGCGTGCCAGAGAGGGCACGCAGAGCCCTCTCAGCTGGCATGCGGCCTTGCCTCATCCTTGTACTGCAGCTTCCTTTCACACATTGAGCGGCGCGACCACGGAGCTGAATGATGTCATCCAGCCGCGGCCGCTCAATGTGCGAGAGGAAGGAAACTGCCGGCGCGCGGAGAGGTGAGTGTGGCCGCTGTGCCAGTGAAGCTGCTGTGGTGTGTGTGTGTGGTGAGTGCGGCCGCTGTGGTGTGTGTGTGAGTGTGTGGTGAGTGCGGCCACTGTGGTGTGCATGTGTGTGTGTGTGGTGAGTGTGGCCGCTTTGGTGTGTGTGTTTTAATGATGGGGAGAGGGCCAATGAAGGGAGTGATGGTGAGAGGGCCAATGATGAGAGTGATGGGGAGAGGGCCAATGATGGGAGTGATGGGGAGAGGGCCAATGATGGGAGTGATGGAGAGGAGGAAATGATGGAGGTTGTGGAATGGGCAATTTCTACACGAAGGGGATGATGATGGAGCATATTTCTACACAAAGAGGATCATGATGTGGCATTTTTCTGCATGAAGAGGATCATGATGTGGCATATTTCTACATGAAGGAGATCATGATGGGGCATATTACTACAAGAAGGGGATCATGATGGGGCATATTACTACAAGAAGGGGATCATGATGTGGCATATTACTACAAGAAGCGATCATGATGTGGCATATTTCTACATGAAGGGGATCATGATGGGGCATTTCTACATGAAGGGGATCAAGATGGGGCATAATACTACAAGAAGGGGATCATGATGGGGCATAATACTACAAGAACGGGATCATGATGGGCAAATTTCTGCATGAAGGGGATCATGATGGGGCATATTTCTGCATGAAGGGGATCATGATGGGGCATCTCTACATGAAGGGATCATGATGGGGCATAATTCTGTATGAAGGGGATCATGATGGGGCTTATTTCTACATGAAGGGGATCATGATGGAGCATATTTCTGCATGAAGGGGATCATGATGGGGCATATTTCTGCATGAAGGGAATCATGATGGGGCATTTGGCGCGTGTTGGAACTTCGTCATAAATAATTGGGTTTTAGGTTGCAGTTTGGGCACTCTATCTCAGAAAGGTTCGCAATCACTGTACTAATCTATGGTAAAGTTCCAGTACCTGTACAGTTTGCCTGTACCAGTACCAGCCTTGTCTAAATCATTACCTGAACCTAAAATCGTACCTGCAATACCTGAACCTGGAGCCTCTCCAGCAGTACCTGATCCTGAAGCCACACTTGCGAAACCTGAAACCGCTCCGGCGTTACCTGAACCAGAACCTGTGCTTGAGACCCGCATTATGTATACCAGCACCAGTGTCAGTTCCGTTTGCACCAGCTCCAATATCTGTCCCATCAGAATCCAGTCCTGCCTTGGACTCAGAGTTTGTGTCTACTGTCCTCACCCTTTGGGTCATTGGCCATGGAATCTGTCCTGGAGTGGGACCTGGCGTCCATAGGTCGCTCAAGTCTAACCACTCCATCAGAGGCTCTAGTGAAAACCCAGGTGTTTGCTTAGTTACGTCCCTCCGGCACAAGGCACAGTGGGTTCACGATCCACCAGTGTGAGTTTGCTCAGGCCATGGATCTCGTTGATCTCACTCTCAGAGTTATTCTAAGAGAGCCTCTGTTTTCTATTATATTAACTCAGGCGGCAAAGTTTGCTAAAGGGTTGATACTAACTTTTAGGATAACTCCACTCAATAGGTGGCGCTAGAGTTCAAGTCCAGTTTCCTCTCTAAACAGACAATTTGCATATATGAATTTCTCATCATGACTTTCGGATTAGGCAATGCACTGGCTGTGTTCCAACACTTTGTTAATGAAATCCTTTACCACTATGTCTTTGTGTGGGCTTGCTTTTCACTCACAATTTTGCCTACAAACACTGCCTTGAATAATGAATGGTGTTTAACCATACTACAAGATCAATGTCTCCCAGTGAACCAAGAGCAATTTTCTGATGAACAATGCTTTCTCCAGCATGATGGAGCACCATGTCACAAGAAAAAAAAGTCATAACTAGGTGGAGAGAAATTCCTTACACTTCTGCTCTGCATATCACCCCAAAGTAGTGGGCAGAGAGAATCAGCCTATGGAGCAAGAGCTATTTTTTTTGTTTTATTTTTTTATTCCCATAAAGATAAAGATAACTGACCAGATTTACTTCCTTGGGACCAATTCATCCACAACAATTCCACAAAAAAATTATTTTTGCCACAGTGTATGGTCTAGAGACTTTTCTTCCTCAACCAATAGCATCAATAAAGTCAACTCCCTGCTGTCAACAGTGTCTCTTACGACATTTGTGACATCTGAGGTGCACTGTCTATCTGTTCCCAAAATCCTTTGTGGAGAAAAGATTTGGCTTTCCACCTAAAATATCTGTTTTAAGACTTGTTGCAAGAAGCTAGCTCCTAAATTTATTGGTTTGTTCCAGAATATTTACTAAATCAATCTGGTTACTTTCTGTGTGACATTACCTTTCATGTTAAAAATTCTCAATGCTTTTCATATCTCCTTAAGGCATCCTCTACTCCTCAACAAATTCCCTCTACTGTCAAGACTTCTCCTGCTTCTGCTACTGACCCTGACATGGAATATGAGATCAGCCAAATTGTGGACTGCAAGAAGGTTTGCGGGAATTTATTTTACTTGATTGACTGGTAGGGATAAAGTCCTGAAGAAAGATGACGAATTTCTAGATAGCACATTAATCCTCCAATTTAATGTAAGAAATTTCACCGCTAAGCATAATTTATTTTCTCTCTTAAAGGCTCTTCAAGGAGGAGCAAACATGTAAATATTTAACGCCTTCAACAAGCAAGGTTGTCAAACACATGATAGTAGTAAAGATTACCAAAACTACCCTGTGTGTCACTAATGTACCCTAATACACGCCTTCCTTGCTGCAGAGGTTGGCATACTAACTTGGACGCAAAGTGGCGCCCCCGCTCACCGTCGGCTCGCCCTAGATCTTACCTGGAAGATCCTAGCTAACAAAACGTGACTAATACCTTAGGAGATTAAACAACTGCTTCAGTAGCAACCAGTGCTCAACTAGATACCACTGTGTCAGGAAAGAGGAAAGGAAGGGTGTGGGCAGTAGAGGTCAAGATAATGAACCCAAGAAGGGTACCCTCAATTGGGGTTACCCATACAAAGTGGACCCTTGGGACCCTGTACACTCAATACCAACTAAATAACAGAATACACACTGTTCAAAAAAATAAAGGGAACACTCAAATAACACATC
>VIAB01007046.1:82808-103098 GCA_009801035.1 Oophaga pumilio | reverse complement strand
AAAATATTATTTGCATAATAATTTGGAACACAGTGTATATACTCCGGAATTAGTCCTTAGAAGGACTATTAGGTTATCAGGAATTGAGTAGTTTAGGATGGTAGACCCCACACTGGCTAAGAAATGGCCAAATCTGACCCTATCTCGGCAACCGCTCTCCCTACACTCTCTGAATACGGAGCTGAATGTGGCGAGCATGGCGGCTTCTGGTCTCTTATACTCGTGATGATGCTGTGCGGCCAAGTCAATCAGTGCACGACCACAACAAAGATGGCTGGGGCGTTTCATGGCCTGGCAAACATTCCCTGCAGTGTGATTGGGTCTCTAAAGTCCGCCAAAAACGCTGGGTGGAGACCCCAGTTCCCACCGAGTAATCCCGGAAATTCTCGGTGCTCGCTGAGTACACTGAGTACAGTGATACTCGGGCGAGTAACGAGTAGTGGTGAGTGCATTAGCTCATCACTCGTCGATATGTATCCCCCAGGATGCGGACGGAGCTTTATTAGACCCACTGGAGTGCCTTGTATTCACAGCAGGATGCCTGTGAGTCACATGGCAAAGTAAAAGTAAGTGTTGACCTGGTCAAACTATTTAGTCAAGGCAATGTTCAGGAAAATCCATTAAGGGCTTTTATTTTTGAAGTAGACTACAGGATGGTAGTGGGGCAGTTCGCTTCCTCCAAGTTGGGTCTTGCAAGTGGCACAAGGCCACAGATTCCAGTTAAAAATCCTTCAGTATAGGGTTTGGGTGTGTCAGTGTTTGTTTGAAAGTAGCAGAGCAGCTGGCTCTGCAGCTTCCAGCCTGGTGTGAGGTAACACAGACCCAAGAGCAGTGAATGCCTGGTACCCCACAGCGTGATACGGTGATGCAGTCGCCCTCAGCAACCAGTCTCATGTATGGACTGTTGTGATGCCCCGACTGCGATCCGGAGGATACCATGTGCTGTGCACTGTGTGAGCTTTTTTGGACATTAAACAGGTTTGCTGTGAATTTTCCTGTGGTCCCTGCCTATTTGTTACACTGCACCAACCCGGCTGGACTACATGTGGTGGAGAATGCAGGCAGTGTGATGTGATTTGAGGCATACCCCAACCCCAGCTGCATGTCTGTCATTAGGCCTGCCACACTGCAACCCAAGCCCATGGACAAAATGGAGGAAATCCTGAGGCAGCTGGTCCTCACACAGCAACAACCGCAAAAGACCAATAACATGTTGCGGCAGCAAATTGCAGCCCTGCGTGAGGCACCTCCAGCACCGACCCTGGAATGTCACGAGGCCCGAGACAAGGTCCACTCTGCTTTGAGGAAACTGAGTCCAGAAGACAATGTGGAAGCTTTTCTCACCATAAATGAGCGCACATTGGAGCGGGAGAACCTGCCAACTTTCCAGTGATAAAAGGTGAGATCCTTGTCCGACTGTAGGTTAATACCTACGTGAGAGCCCAGCGTGTGTTTTGATGGACTTGTATGGAGGCCCCGCTCGCCAGGTCTCAGGTGTATGACTTACTGCAGCTTGTGAAAAGGTGGCTCCAACCTGAGATTTTGATTCTCTCTCGCCCAGATAGTGGAGAGGGTGGTGGTCGACCGGTTTGTGAGAGCTCTGCCAGCAGCCATACAGTGTTGGGTGGGGTAAGGGGACCCGGGCACTCTTGACCAGTTGTTGGGACTGATTAAGCAGTACACAGCCACTCAAGACTTTATAAGGGACACGGCTCCACTACGGCTGTCACGTCAGGCTCCACCAATCCTGGGAAAAGTCCATGACCCTCTACTGAGGCCAATCAGGACCGAGCCTGTACCGAGGGGGTATCCTGAAGGAAGAGTGACAGCAGACCTGTGTCCCCTAAGTCGGCCCCAAGGTCCAGTTGCGTCGCAGCTATCAACTGTTGATGGCATCAGGGCCCCAGACATGTGGCTACCAACTGCCCCTGGCAGATGAACCCATGGAATGCGGGTATACAGTGCCTTGCGAAAGTATTCGGCCCCTTAGAACTTTTAAACCTTTTCCCCCATATCATGCTTCAAACATAAAGATACCAAATGTAAATTTTTGTTGAAGAATCAACATCAAGTGGGACACAATTGTGAAGTTGAACAAAATTTATTGGTTATTTTAAATTTTTGTGGAAATACAAAAACTGAAAAGTGGGGCGTGCAATATTATTCGGCCCCTTTAACTTAATACTTTGTTGCACCACCTTTTGCTGCGATTACAGCTGCAAGTCGCTTGGGGTTTGTCTCGATCAGTTTTGTACATCGAAAGACTGAAATTGTTGCCCATTCTTCCTTGGTAAACAGCTCGAGCTCAGTGACGTTGGATGGAGATTGTTTGTGAACAGTCGTTTTCAGCTCTTTCCACAGATTCTCGATTGGATTCAGGTCTGGACTTTGACTTGGCCATTCTAACACCTGGATACGTTTATTTGTTAACCATTCCATTGAAGATTTTGCTTTATGTTTGGGATCATTGTCTTGTTGGAAGACAAATCTCCATCCCAGTCTCAGGTCTTTTGCAGACTTCAACAGGTTTTCTTCAAGAATGGTCCTGTATTTCGCTCCATCCATCTTCCTACCAATTTTAACCATCTTCCCTGTCCCTGCTGAAGAAAAGCAGGCCCAAACCATGATGCTGCCACCACCATGTTTGACAGTGGGGATGGTGTGTTCAGGGTGATGAGCTGTGTTGCCTTTACACCAAACATATCATAGTAATATAGTAACATAGTTATTAAGGTTGAAAGAAGACTTTAAGTCCATCTAGTTCAACCCATATCCTATCTTAACCTGCCCTAACATGTTGATCCAGAGGAATGCAAAAAAAAAACATGTAGCAAACAGTAAGCTTCACATTGAAGGAAAAAATTCCTTCCCGACTCCACATACGGCAATCAGACTAGCTCCCTGGATCAACGTAATATCTAGGAAACTAGTGAATATAGCCTGTAGTATTATACTTTTCAAGAAAGGCATCCAGTCCCTTCTTAAATTTTAGTAGGGAATCACTCATTACAATATTATACGGCAGAGAGTTCCATAGTCTCACTGCTCTTACAGTAAAGAATCTATCGTTTGGCATTCTTGACAAAAAGTTCGATTTTGGTTTCATCTGACCAGAGCACCTTCTTCCACATGTTTGGTGTGTCTCCCAGGTGGCTTGTTGCAAACTTTAAACAACACTTTTTATGAATATCTTTGAGAAATGGCTTTCTTCTTGCCACTCTTTCATAAAGGCCAGATTTGTGCAGTGTACGACTGATTGTTGTCCTATGGACAGACTGTCCCACCTCAGCTGTAGATCTCTGCAGTTCATCCAGAGTGATCATGGGCATCTTGGCTGCATCTCTGATCAGTCTTCTCCTTATTTGAGATGAAAGTTTAGAAGGACGGCCGGGTCTTAGTAGATTTGCAGTGGTATGATACTCCTTCCATTTCAATATGATCGCTTGCACAGTGCTCCTTGGGATGTTTAAAGTTTTGGAAATAATTAAGTATCCAAATCTAGCTTTAAAATTCTCCACAACAGTATCACGGACCTGCCTGTTGTGTTCCTTGGTCTTCATGATGCTCTCTGTGCTTCAAACAGAGTCCTGAGACTATCACAGAGCAGGTGCATTGATACGGAGACTTGATTACACACAGGTGGATTATATTTATCATCATTAGTGATTTAGGACAACATTGGATCATTCAGAGATCCACAGTGAACTTCTGGAGTGAGTTTGCTGCACTGAAAGTAAAGGGGCCGAATAATATTGCATGCCTCACTTTTCAGTTTTTGTATTTCTACAAAAATTTTAAATAACCAATAAATTTCATTCAACTTCACAATTGTGTCCCACTTGTTGTTGATTATTCACCAAAAATTTACATTTGGTATCTTTATGTTTGAAGCATGATAAGTGGGAAAAGGTTGAAAAGTTTCAGGGGGCCGAATACTTTCGCAAGGCACTGTACTTGTCATGTGTCTGTGTATGCCCAGCTAGTCTGCACCGCCACTATAGGCACTGCCAGCAGCGAACCACAACTGAGCCAGCTACTCATCAATGAGTACCAAACGGAGGCTTTCTTGGACTCAGGGAGCTTTGTGACTCTGGTCTTTGGGTCTTTTGTTGTCAGAGAAAACCCCAATGGACAGAAAGTGGGGGTGGTGTGTATACACGGGGAACTCCGAGAGTACCCGACCACGGAGGTTACGTTTTCCACACAATGTGGAGAAATAAAACATGTGTTGGGAGTGCTGAAGACCCTTCCATATGGGACTATGTTGGGAAGCGACTTGCCTCTGTTCTGGTCCCTGTGGGAGACCAGGGTTAACCCTCCCATGCTAAATGTTATTCCTGGTGTGGAAACCGAAGATTCAGAGTCAGGGATACCTGTCATAGGGGTGGCCAATCTAGAGACAGAGTGTAACCCCGATAGGTTTCCCCTAGAGGTATTGGCAGGAGAGGTCGCAGAAACCTCACGATCCCCAAGTTGGAAGTGTCCCCCGGTAAGTTTGGGACAGATCAGCTCCACGATCCCACTCTGACCCGGGCATTGGCAAGGAGTAATCAAGTTAAATGGGGAAGCTCAGCAACCGGGTGCGGAGACAGTGTTCCCACGTATTGAGATAAACCAGGAGTTATTGTATAGGGTTGATAAAATCCAGGACAAGGAGGTAGAACAACTGGTAGTGCCCTAATCCTACCATTGGGCGGTGCTCAACATGGCTCACATCCATATACTGGGAGGTCATTTTGGGGCCAAAAAGATGCAGGAGCACATACTGCGGCGTTTTTTTTTTTGGCCTGAGATCTACGCTGAGGTCCAGAGATACTGTGATACGTATCCAGAGTGCCAATTAACCTCACCCACCGCAAACTATCTTAGTTCATTGGTGCCTCTGCCCATTATAGAGTTACCTTTTTAGCGGATAGCGATGGATCGGTTTGGGCCAATAGTAAAATCTGCCCGGGGCCACCAACATATATTAGTAGTCGTAGACTATGCCACACAGTGCTCAGAGGCTATTCCACTGCGATATACCTCGGCTAAGCTTACCGCCCGAGAGTCATTTGCCATGTTCTGTCACCTTGGGCTACTGAAGGAGATCCACACTGATCAGGGGACCCCTTTGATGTCCAAGGTGATGAAGAAACTGTGCTGGCGCCTCAAGATAAAGCAGTTGCGCATGTCGGTGTACCACCCTTAGACCGACGGACTAGTCGAGCGCTTCAACAAAACCCTCAAATCCATGTTGAGGAAGGTATTCTCCAAGGATGGAAGGGATTGGGACATGTTGTTACCCTACTTGATGTTCGCCATTCACGAGGTACCGCAGGCTTCCATGGGATTTTCACCCTTTGAGATACTGTATGGCAGGCATCCTAGAGGTCTGCTGGACGTAGCCAAAGAGACGTGGGAACAGGGACCTATGCCACATATGTGTGTCATTCAGCACGTGGCCAATATGCAGGACCAAATTGCAGCAGTCATGCCTAATGTAAAAGAGCATTTGGTGGATGCTCATGCAGCG
Organism: Oophaga pumilio; assembly: GCA_009801035.1. NCBI lineage: Eukaryota > Metazoa > Chordata > Amphibia > Anura > Dendrobatidae > Oophaga > Oophaga pumilio. Next base: position 97,583 of record VIAB01007046.1, on the reverse strand, counting down.
CTGGGCTGCGTATATAACAAACAGGCCACGGCCCGCTCCTTTAAAGCAGGAGATCCGGTGTTGGTTTTGGTGCCCACCACTGAAAGCAAGCTTATGGCCAAGTTGCAAGGCAGTATGCAGTTCGGGAAAAAGTTGATGAAGTAAACTACCAAGTTTACCAGATACCAGAAAGATATACATATATGACCAGAAAGAATATCCATGATTAATCAGGAGGTAAACATACTTATGACAGTATATTACTGGTTCATATATAGGATTTTATAGGACACACTGACATCGCAGAACAAAAAACATGTGGAAACCACAGAAAACAGTGCAACAGTCCAAATATTCAATAAGAAGATAATTTTATTAATATCAAAAGTAAAACGGAAATTGGAACAGACAAAAGGGCTAAAATAGACACATATAACCACATAAGCCCAAGTGGGCAGAAAACATGAGACCACCAAAAGATTGCCGCACTATAAGTAGAAGTGCATCACACAATAACAGATCTATCAATTCAGTGCACAGGTAAGAGCAAATATATCAAACGTATAAATGTGTTGATATAATCATATACTAATCACATACATGCTCGATAATTCCCACACATAGATACATCATAGCCCAAAGATAGATGATATATAGCAGCAAACAGATGAATAATGATAGTGACATACCAGGTGGCGCTCAGTCTCCCGCCCTCCCCGGCGCGCGTTTCGGAAATTCCTTCCTCAGGGAGCGTGACAGGATGAGGAACGGAAGGAATTTAAGGCTGCCAAGGCCGGAAATGCGCATATGCAGGCTCAGATGACGCCGCATCTAACACCACGACACAAACCCAATCCCCGATGGCTGTACACATGGGGCCCCATGTGACCGAGCGTCAGAGGTGGAGGGAAGTGGAAGAGACAGGGTGGTAGCTGAGCCAGCTTACATATAAGTATACAGTCATGGACAAAAGTTTTGAGAATGACACAAATATTAATTTTTACAAAGACTACTGCTTCACTTTTTCTAATGGCAATTTGCAATTCTCCATAATGTTATAAAGAGTGATCAGCTTAACAGCAATTACTTGCAAAGTCAATATTTGGCTAGAAAATGAACTTTATCCCCCAAAACACATTTCAACATCATTGCAGCCCTGCCTTAAAAGGACCAGCTAACCTCTTTTCAGTGATTGCTCCATTAACACAGGTGTGGGTGTTGATGAGGACATGGCTGGAGATCAATCTGTTATGATTAAGTAAGAATGACACCACTGGACACTTTAAAAGGAGGCTGGTGCTTGGCATCATTGTTTCTCTTCTGTTAACCATGGTTATCTCTAAAGAAACACGTGCAGTCATCATTGCAATGCACAAAAATGGCCTAACAGGGAAAAGTATCGCAGCTAGAAAGATTGCACCTCAGTCAACAATCTGTTGCATCATCAAGAACTTCAAGGAGAGAGGTTCCATTGTTGCCAAAAAGGCTCCAGGGAGCCCAAGAAAGACCAGCAAGCGCCAGGACCGTCTCTTAAAAGTGTTTCAGCTGCGGGATCGAGCTACCAGCAGTGCAGAGCTTGCTCAGGAATGGCAGCAGGCAGGTGTGAGTGCATCTGTACGCACTGTGAGGCGGAGACTCTTGGAGCAAGGCCTGGTCTCAAGGAGGGCAGCAAAGAAGCCACTTCTCTCAAGAAAAAACATCATGGACAGACTGATATTCTGCAAAAGGTACAGGCAGTGGACTGCTGAGGACTGGGGTAAAGTAATTTTCTCTGATGAATCCTCTTTTCGATTGTTTGGGACATCAGGAAAACGCCTCATTCGGAGAAGACAAGGTGAGCGCTACCACCAGTCTTGTCTCATGCCAACTGTTAAGCATCCTGAAACCATTCATGTGTGGGGTTGCTTCTCAGCCAAGGGAATCGGCTCTCTCACAGTCTTGCCTAAAAACACAGCCATGAATAAAGAATGGTACCAGAATGTCCTCCAAGAGCAACTTCTCCCAACCCTCCAAGAGCAGTTTGGTGATCAACAATGCCTTTTCCAGCATGATGGAGCACCTTGCCATAAAGCAAAGGTGATAACTAAATGGCTCAGGGAACAAAACACAGAGATTTTGGGTCCATGGCCTGGAAACTCCCCAGATCTTAATCCCATTGAGAATTTGTGGTCAATCATCAAGAGACGGGTGGACAAACAAAAACCTAAAAATTCTGACAAAATGAAAGCATTGATTGTGCAAGAATGGACTGCTAACAGTCAGGATTTGGTCCAGAAGTTGATTGAGAGCATGCCAGGGAGAATTGCAGAGGTCCTGAAGAAGAAGGGTCAACACTGCAAATATTGACTTGCTGCATTAACTCATTCTAACAGTCAATATAAGCTTTTGTTACTCATATGTTTGCAATTATATTTCTGTCTGTGATAAAAACATCTGTCAAACACACATAAAAACCAGAGGGCAGCAGATCATGTGAAAATATAATATTTGTGTCATTCTCAAAACTTTTGGCCATGACTGTATAGCGCGGCCATGTTAGAAATGGGCAGCACGACAGGTATATGTAACCAGCAATGCAACTATAGCAACCTGGACATACAGTTAAAAATTGTAACATATAATATCCAGGATAATCAGATAGATATATGGGAGCGCAAACAGTAAAGTACAGATATACTTGCAAAGAGTCCCAATCATATACACAATAAGTGAAAATCAATAGCACAATGCATTATGGACCTACTGAAGTATATACATGTATATGCACATAAAATATCAATTATGATGGAAAAGGAAACCCGAATAGTTGTATCACGTTAATTTGTTGAAAGCGTGGAAGGACTGGGAGGGTATGCTTAAAGAGGTGACATGTCATCTGGGGACCCTCTGATGTTGGTCTGGACGGAGGCAGAGGGAGAGGTAAAGATAGGAGACACCCTCTCATAAGAGCAGCTACGAAAGGTGCGGATATTGGTACAGGAGAATTTGGATGTATTCTCGGGATTACCCGGTCATACATCTGTCATCCAGCATGACATTGTCACCTAGAGTATGAATGAAACCCTACCGTGTGCCCGAGGCCCGGAGACAAGCCATTGCGAATGAGGTAGAACCAATGCTCCAACTGGGAGTAATCGAGGAATCATGGAGTGACTGGGCTAGCCCAATTGCACTAATCCGAAAGCCGGACAGATCATTACGATTCTGTAATGACTTCCGTAAATAAAATGAGGTGTTGAAGTTCGACCTGTACTCAATGCCCCAGGTGAACGAGCTGATCGAGTGACTGGATCAGGTCCAGTACTTTACGACGCTCGATCTGACCAATAGTTATCGGCAGTTGCCTCTTATGGAGTCAGCAAAAGAAAAGACCGCATTTATAACACCCGAGGGTCTGTACCACTGTGTCATCCTGTCCTTTGGACTACATGGGGCCCCAGCCACATTCCAGAGGCTGATGGACATTGTGCTGGAAACCCAACGGAAGTATGCATCAGCGTACTTGGATGACATCGTCATCTTTAGTACTGACTGGCATACCCACTTGTCCCAGCTGCAAGCGGTAGTAGATTCACTCAGAACCACGGGCTTGAGAGCGAATCCCAAGAAATGTGCGGTAGGGCTCAAGGAAGCCCGGTACTTGGGATACATGATCAGTCGTGGGGTTATCAAATCCCAAATAATTAAAATCGAGGCCATTCAGAACTGAACCCAACCTGTTACCACCAAACAGGTGATAGCGTTTCTAGGCATCATGGGGCATCACCGGAGGTTTATACCTAATTTTTCAGGGAGAACAACACCCTTAACAAATCTCCTCAAGGGAAAGAAATCGGTCATGGCTCAGTGGAACCCCCATGCGGAGAAAGAGTACCAATCCATGAAGATGGCGTTGTGCGGACAGCCCGTCCTCATTAGCCCCAACTTCCAGAAACGCTTCATCGTACAAACGGATGGGCCTAGGAGCGGTCTTGTCGCAGGAGGTGAATGGGGAGGAACATCCAGTCACCTACCTAAGTAGGAAACTCACCCCGGCCGAGAAAAATTATAAAGTAGCGGAGAAGGAGTGCCTTGCCATTAAGTGGGCCTTGGAGTCCCTATGTTACTATTTACTCGGTCGACCATCTCACTTGGTGACAGATCATTCACCCTTGGTATGGATGAGGAATGCCAAGGAGAGGAATGCTCGGGTCACCAGATGGTTTCTATCCCTGCAGAATATTAATTTCAACGTTGAACATCGGGCTGGGAAATCGTAGGGAAACATAGATGCCCTGTCACGGGCCCCCTGTACAGTGACAAGTGTTCAACCCCACAAGTGTGAACAGAGAGGGGATATGTGACGCAGTGAGGGGGATCATATGCAACGGTCAATATGTTTCCCCAAGGATGCGGGGTCCTATTAGACCCGCTGGAGTGCATTGTATTCACAGCAGGACGCCTGTGAGTCACAAGGCAAAGTAAAAGTTAGTGTGGACTTTGTCAAGCTATTTGGCCAAGGCAATGTACAGGAAAATCCGGTAACGGGTTTTATTTTTGAAACGGACTAAAGTATGGTAGTGGGGTGGTCCGCTTCCTCTTAGCCGGGTCTTACAAGTGGCCCATGGCCACAGATTCCAGTTAAATACCCTGCAGCATAGGGTTTGGGTGTGTCAGTGTTTGTTTGCCAGTAGCAGAACAGCTGGCTCTGCAGCTTCCATCCTGTGTGAGGTAACACAGATCCAAGAGCAGCGAACGCCTGGCACCCCGCAGCATGATACGGTGGTGCAGTCATCCTCAGCAACCAGTCTCATGTACAAACTGTTGTGACGCCCCGGCTGCGATCTAGAGGATACCTAGTTCTGTGCACTGTGTGCTTTCTTTTGGACATTAAACACATTTGCTGTCAACTTTCCTGTAGTCCCTGTCTATCTGTTAAACTGCACCAACCCCGCTGCACTACAAGGCCTACAGTAATTTTTTGGTTCTAAACCACATTTAGTAGCAATTTTTTGGTTCTAAACCACATGTAGCATCCCCATGTTTGGCATTTATGTAGCGATGAGAGCCCTCCTAATTTATGGGTGCATGTCTCCAGAGGCATGAGCTGGGCACAATGTACTGGTCACTACATTGTTTTGGTCACTACAATGTACTTGTCACTACAACGGCAGTTTGCAATTTTTTACTCAGCAATATCCACCACTGCTTGTTTCTGGAAAATATTTAGGAGTTAAAATTGTCACTAAACCTGTAGATAAGTTGCCAAAGGGGTACAATTTTCAAAATAGGTACACTTAAAGGGGAATTCTGCTTTCCTAGCACTTAGGGGCTCTATATATGGAGTCCGCAAACTTCTAGGAAAATCTGCGCTCAAGTAGGCAGTTAGCACTACATGCCTCCAGAGTCTCGCCATGTGGTTAAGCAGTACTGTACAACCACATGTGGTGTATTTTCATATTCAGCAGAAATCGTGGAACAAATTTTGCTGCCATATTTAGCCATTTCCCGGTGTGAAACTGTAAAATCAGACGCCTAATCTATCTGTGGGCTAAAAATTCTGGCATTTCAGGGCTACATTACACTGTATTTACTGTCTGTTACCCTATTTGTATACACCATTCTGGGGTAAAAAATGTAACAATACAGGGCTACATTCCCCTTTTTTTCCTGTGTCTTACCTTATTCCTATACACTATTTTGGGGGCAAAAATTTAAAAATACAGACCACCTATTATACAGTGTGGTATCTCCGTCAGATGCCTGATCTGTCAGTGTGCTAAAAATTGTGGCATTTGAGGGCTACATTCTCCTTTTTTTGCTGTGTCTTACCATATTTATATACAGTATTTTGGGGGCAAAAATTTAAAAATACAGACCACCTATTGAACACTGTGGTATCTCCGTCAGACGCCTGATCTGTCAGTGTGCTAAGCATTGTGGCATTTCAGGGCTACATTAGACTGTATTTGCTGTGTCTTAACCTATTTCTATTCACTATTTTGGGGTAAAAAATTTACAAATACAGGCCGCATATAGAACAGAGTGGCATCTCTGTCAGACTCCTGATCTATCTATGTGCTAAAAATTGTGGCATTTCAGGGCTACATTCCACTTTTTTTTGCTGTGTCTTATCCTATTTCTATTCACTATTTTGGCTTAAAAAATTTACAAACACAGGCCGCATATAGAACAGAGTGGTATCTCCGTCAGATGCCTGATCTATCAGTGTGCTAAATATTGTGGCATTTCACTCTATTTGCTGTCTGTTACCCTATTTGTATACATTGCTTTGGGGGAAAAATTAAAAATACAGACCACATATTGAACTGTGTGATATCTTCGTCAGACACCTGATCTATCAGTGTGCTAAAAATTGTGGCATTTCAGGGCTACATTACACGCATTTGCTGTCTGTTACCAGATTTGTATACACTATTTTGGGGAATAAAATGTAAAAAGACAGACCACATGCTGAACAGTGTGGTATCTCCGTAAGACACCTGATCTATCAGTGTGATAAAAATTGTGGCATTTCAGGGCTATATTCCCCTTTTTTTGCTGTGTCTTACCCTATTTCTATACACTATTTTGGTGTAAAAGGTTTTCAAATACAGGCCAGATATTGAACAGTGTGATATCTCCGTCAGACGCCTGATCTATCAGTGTTCTAAAAATTGTGGCATTTCAGGGCTACATTACACTCTATTTGCTGTCTGTTACCCTGTTTGTATACACTATTTTGGGGGAACAAAATAAAAATACAGACCACATATTGAACAATGTGGTATCTCCGTCAGACGCCTGATCTACGCTCCCTGACAGAAGTTATGTCGCTTATCCATGTTATGCAAATAAAAGCTTATAACCTGATGTTAAATTCATCCATTGGTTGTATAAATTTTTCTTTTGAAAGCTGAAACCCTCCGAAATGTGGTTTAGGTTAAGAAAATAAATTGGCATCAATGCAGAAATATTGATCAATTAATGGACACAGAATGGTCAGATTTTGGCAAGACAAAAGATTTATAATGCACCCAATCCTAGTTTACATCCTCACCTGTGCTCAGTAAATGATTGGATAATTAGTGGGTGTGTATAAAAACAAACCAAGCACCCCAGACCTTCACTTGAACTGCAACTTGAGCAGTTCAAGTGTCAAGCATCTGCACATGCCACTGAGGCACAGTGCATTTAACCCTATATGTGCACAGGTCTGACAACCCTTGCCCTACTTTTCATGTCACGGAATGTTTAATGATGAAGTGATCTTCAACCAAGATTATTAGTCCACCTGACCTAATAACTTTACCTAATTCTGTAACTGATGAAGGTCTGATGTAAGCATGAAACGTTTTGCTTTCTACTAGTGTGGACAACATTAAATTATCTGATCACTTAACTTGAGTGCCGAGTCTCTTAATATAGTATATGTTAATGGTGTGGGAACCTACTCTGGCACCTACTAAAGCTGTGCACACGCTTATCTATCCCACTTCCTAATAATGTGAAATTTGTTGGTTGTTCATCTTCAAGAAGGCAATTCTTCACTGCCAGTTCTTCATCCTCAACACTGCAATTGTCCACTGAAAGGTATTCAGCTTCAACACTGCAATTGTCCATCGCTGGGTCTTTAGCGTCAACACTGCAATTGTCCACTGCCGGGTACTCAGTCTCAACACTACAATTGTCCACTGCAGGGTCTTTAGCCTCAACACTGCAATAGTCCACTGCCGGGTGTTCAGCCTCAACACTACAATTGTCCACCACTGGGTCTTTAGCATCAACATTGCAATTGTCCACTGCCAGGTATTCAGCCTCAACACTGCAATTGTCCACTGCAGGTTCTTCAACCTCCACACTGAAATTATGTACTGCAGGTTTTCCAGACTCAACACTGACATTCTCCACCACCAGGTCTTCATCCTCAACACGGACATTCTCCAATGCAGCTTCTTCAGGCTCAACAATTCACTGCGTAGCCAAACAGTATGGGAGTACCAAATTAATAGGAATGATGCTTTCAGGTGGCCATCCAGTATGTGGGTTCAAAGGCTTATTATGGTGCATGTAACGTTGGGGCAGGGCGAACCTTGCATTCAATGCATAGGAAAAAAGTATGGCAGTACCAAATGAAAAATAATGGGAACTTTTGTTTCATGTGGCCATCCAGTACGTGGGTTCCAAGGCTTATTGGGGTGCGTGTGAATTTGTTGCAGGGCAGGCCTTGCATTCAATGCATAGGCTAACAGCATGGCAGTATCAAATGAATAATGTGAACTTTGTTTTCCTGTGGCCATCCAGTACGTGGGTTCAAAGGATTATTGGGGTGCATGTGACTTTATGGCAGCGTGGGCCTTGCATTCAATGCATAGGCTAACATTATAGCAGTACAAAATGAATAATGTGAACTTGGTTTTCCTGTGGCTATCCAGTACCTGGGTTCAAACGCTTATTGTGGTGCATGTAACTTTGGTGCAGGGCAGGCCTTGCATTCAATGCATAGGCTAACAGTTTGGCAGTACCAAATGAATAATGTGAACTTGGTTTTCCTGTGGCTATCCTGTACCTGGATTCAAAGGCTTATTGGGGTGCATGTGATTTTGGTGCAGAGCAGGCCTTGCATTCAATGCATAGGCTAACAGCATGGCAGTACCAAATGAATAATGTGAACTTTGTTTTCCTGTGGCCATCCAGTACGTGGGTTCAAAGGATTATTGGGGTGCATGTGACTTTATGGCAGCGTGGGCCTTGCATTCAATGCATAGGCTAACATTATAGCAGTACAAAATGAATAATGTGAACTTGGTTTTCCTGTGGCTATCCAGTACCTGGGTTCAAACGCTTATTGTGGTGCATGTAACTTTGGTGCAGGGCAGGCCTTGCATTCAATGCATATGCTAACAGTATGGCAGTACCAAATGAATAATGTGAATTTGGTTTTCCTGTGGCCATCCTGTACCTGAGTTCTAAGGCTTATTGGGGTACATGTGACTTCGTGGCAGGCAGTCCTTGCATTCAATGAATAGGCTAACAGCATGGCAGTACCAAATGAAAAATGATGGGAACTTTTGTTTCATGTGGCCATCCTCTACGTGGGTTCAAAGGCTTATTGGGGTGAGTGTGAATTTGGTGCAGGGCAGGCCTTGCATTCAATGCATAGCCTAACAGTATGGCAGTACTAAATGAATAATTTGAACTTGGTTTTCCTGTGGCCATCCAGTATGTGGGTTCAAAGGCTTATTGGGGTGCATGTGAGTTTGTGGCAGGGCAGGCCTTGCATTTAATGCATTGGAAGTAGGGGCCCATGGAAGTAGGGGCCATCACCCTCAAGGAAAGGGAGAGGAGACAGCGACGGGAAGGCAATCTTTGTTTTTACTGTGGTGCTCCAGGACATTGGAAGAAGGACTGTCCCTCCTGTCCTCCTACTCCCAAGGTGTTGGGAAAATGCCTAAGTCTCGGTAACTACCGAGGAGGTTGCCCAGACTCACAGGTACCTTTTATTCTCTTTCCATAAAGTACTGTTAAAAGTGGAACTTGGTGTTGAGAACTGCTTCACTCCCACTTCGGCCTTTGTGGACTGTGGGTCATCCATAAACCTAATTGACTCTAAACTTATGGCCAGCTGTAAGTTAGTGACAATTAGGTTGGGGGCTCCCATTAAAATCGTGGCCATTGACTCTACACCTCACACCAAGGGCAGGGTTAATTTAATCTCTGAAGAGTTCATCATCAAGGTGGGGGCCCTATACCTGGAGTGTATTTCATGTTTTGTCTTGGATAATCTCCATTCTGGCCTGGTGTTGGGGTTTCCTTGGTTGCAGCTTTATAATCTGGTTATTGACTGGGGGTCCCGAGATATTGTGAAGTGGGGACCTAATTGTTCTGATGGTTGTCTTACTACTATGTCTATGTCATTCGTCAGTCTGGAGTGTATTCTGGAGTACCTGAAGGACTTTGTGGATGTGTTCTCCAAAAAAGAGACTGAGGTTTTACCACCACACTGCCCATTTGATTGTACCATTGATCTTGTTCTTGATGCTAAATTGCCCAATAATAATAATCTGTATTTTTATATAGCGCTAACATATTCCGCAGCGCTTTACAGTTTGCACACATTATCATCGCTGCTCACAATCTGGATTCCCTATCAGTATGTTTTTGGAGTGTGGGAGGAAACCAGAGTACCTGGAGGAAACCCACGCAAACACAGGGTAAACATACAAACTCCTTGCAGATGTTGTCCTTGGTGGGATTTGAACCCAGGACTCCAGCGCTGCAAGGCTGCTGTGCTATCCACTGAGCCACTGTGCTGCCCCACTGCGCAAGGCCTGTTTGTATAATTTATCCGGTCCTGAGTGAACGGCTATGAAAGAATACATCTCTGAGAGTCTTCGCAAGGGGCACATTCGCCCTTCGGTGTCCCTTGGGGCGGCTGGGTTCTTTTTTATAAAAAAAGAAGATGGTAGTTTGTGCCCATGCCTCGATTTCCAAGAGCTGAATAAGATCATTGTGATAACAGATCATAAGAATCTGGCTTACATCGAGCCTGCCAAGAGGTTGACACCAAGACAGGCGAGATGGTCACTTTTTTTTCTCACAGTTTCAATTCTCTATTACTTTTCGGCCAGGTTCTAAAAATGTCAAGACCAATGCCTTGTCTCATAGTATGGACCCGATATCACCTCCTAAACCTCCTTCCTCCATTCCTCAGCATGGTGTGGTTGTGGCTGGAGTATCCTCATTGTTAGAATGGGAGATTCGTGAGGCCCAATCCCTTGCCCCTCCGTCACTGCCTGTTAATAAGCTCATTGTGCCCATTCAATTTCGTCTCAGGATTCTTCAGGAGTTTCATGATTCAGCCCTGAGTTGGCATCCTGGAATCTCGGCTACCCGTAACGCAGTCTCTAGGTTATTTTGGTGGTCCTCATTGGCCTTGGATGTGGTTAAGTTCATGTCATCCTCTGATATATGTGCTCATGCCAAAAGCTTTCATAAACGGCTAGCCGGAGAATTGGTGCCATTACCAATCCTGATAGACTATGGACTGATCTGTCCATGGATTTTATCACCGATCTTCATCCTTCTAGTGGTAAAATGGTCATTTGGGTGGTGGTGGACAGATTTTGTAAGCTGGAGCATTTTGTATCTTTGACAGGTCTGCCTAATGCTGAGACGTTAGCTAAATTATTTGCTGAACATGTGGTGCGACTGCATGCTGTGCCTGTAAGTGTGGTTACAGACAGAGGAGTGCAGTTTGTGTCCAAGTTTTGGAGGGCTTTTTGTAAAAGGTTGGGTGTCTGTTTGTCCTTTTCTTCAGCGTATCATCCTGAGACTAATGGTCAGTCAGAGAGGACCAATCAGTCATTGGAACAAATCTTGCGATGTCTGATCACAGCTCGGCAGGACGATTGGTGTTCCTCTTTGCCTGTGTCTGAATTTGCATTTATTAATTGCATTAATCAGTGTGAATTTGTTGCAGGGCAGGCCTTGCATTCAATGCATAGGCTAACACTGTAGCAGTACCAAATGAATAATGTGAACTTGGTTTTCCTGTGTCCATCCAGTACCTTGGTTCAAAGGCTTATTGGGGTGCATGTAACTTTGGTGCAGGGCAGGCCTTGCATTCAGTGCATAGGCTAACAGTATGACAGTACGAAATGAAAAATAATGAGAATATTTGTTTTATGTGGCCATCCAGGACGGCTGTTCCAAGGGTTATTGGGATGCGTGTAACTTTAGGGAAAGGCAGCCCTTGCATTCAATGCATAGGCAAACATTATGAAAGACCCACTTTCTTATAATGGGAACATTTTTTCAGGAGGCCCTCCTGTACGTCTCGTGAAAGGGGTATTGGGGTGCATCCTAATTTTTGGAAGCACAGCCACTCAATACATAGGCAATAACAGTTTAGGAGACTCACTGTTTAATAATAGCCCTTTAAGAATAGTAATGCTGCCTGATGCCCCTATAAAAAGAGGCTTTGTGACTTTAAGAGTCACTCCTTCATAAATTAAACAAGATGTGTCTGATGATGTGTCTCACACCACATGGCCAGCTAAGGTTGTTAAATGCTACAATGACATTTCCGAGTTAATCCATTTGTATTGGTTGAAAGCAATAGTAACGTTGAAAAACGCATCAAAAACTCAATGTGTGAACATAGCCAAAGTGGTGGAGGAACATTTTTTGGGGGTTTATTTCTTTTGCCTTCCATATAAATTATTACCCTCGAAAGGATGTTCTTTAACATATTTCCCAGGAAAATCTATTTTGGTTTCATTTTGTATGTTTTAGTATGCGCCTATAAAAGTGGCGTCACATGCTGACAACATTGGTCACAGCAGTGACCTAGGAATCAGAAATGCTTCCAGGGGCATTTCCCATGTTGTTCTTATGTCATTTGAGCACTGTTTCCATCATTTTCAAACGTTTTTACACTTTAAAAGGACACTCGAGGGGATCACGGCAAAAATGCTCGGTTTTTCCATAGACTTTCATTGGGTTCGTTGCTCGGGTCGAGTACCAGAGTATTCCAATTTGCTCGACCCGAGTAATGAGCACCCGAGCATTTTAGTGCTCGTTCATCACTACTTAAGGTCACTTCAAATGAAATGTGGTCTGTAAAAAATTGGTTTTGTAAATTTTGTTGAAAAAATGAGAAATCGCTTGTCAACTTTTAATCCTTATAACTTCCTAATTAAAAAAAAAGTTATGTTTCAAAAATTGTGGTGATGTAAAGTAGACAAGTAGGAAATCTTATTTATGAACTATTTTTTGTGACATTACTGATTTAAGGGCATAAAAATTAAAAATTTGAAAATGTCAAAATTCTCGCCAAATTTCATTTTTTTTCTTAAATAAGTGCAAGTCATATCGGAGAAGTTTTATCATTATCATGAAGTACAATGTGACACGAAAAAACATTCTCAGAATTAGTGGGATCCGTTGAAGCGTTCCAATCATACTGTCATTATCCAGGCCGGGGTTTGTTTCATGTTATTCTTTCCCCAGTCTGGTCATGTGAAGGTTAACCTTCTCTGTCTTGTTTTGCATTCTGTGGGGCTATTTCAGTCTGATGTGGCCTGTTGACCAATGTCAGTGATAGTTTATGTTTCCAGGCTGAAGAAGCTGACCCGTATACCCTAGTGATTCTTCTTCCTCTGATTTCCTGAATTAGTGTCTTACCCATTCCCTATCTCTGACTTTGTGTACGTTTGGTGGTTTCCCTACAGTGTATGACTCGGCTTGAACTCTGAATCCCGCCTCCTGTTTTTCTGTCTCTGATACTACGTTACTGACCGGCTTTTGATTCACTTGCTTGTACCCAAACTCCCCTTTCCGTCTCATGTTTTGGATACCGCATTCCCGTCTGGCTCTGGCTTCTGGCTTGTCTCTGACCATGTGCATTGCTGTGACCTCTGGTACTTCTTCTTCCTGTTTGTTGCTGATCCGGTCTATCTGACTACTCTGCCACCTCCAAGTGGTGGCCTGCACGTTTTGCACTGTGGTGCTACAAGTTGTGGTCTTTCCTAATGAAGAAGTCATTTGTACTTTGAAACGCGTAGAATAAACCACCATTTTGTTTTATATGCTGGGATATACTTCTCATTAACTGTCGGCAAGCGCAGAAACCTTTCACAAACCTTTCATTCCATTCTTTGATGTCTTATGGTCAATTGCTGACCCGTGGTTCTGCTGCAGCTGAAATTCCATTTGACATGCTTTTTGAATATGTTTAGAAAGTGAGTGTAATCTGATTTTACCACCTGCCATATCTCTCGGATAAGATCCTGTTTTTGCACTGATCTCTCCTACACCTCTTTGAATATGTCACAAAAAACAGTCTCAAATTCACTGGGATATGTTTAAGCATCCTAGAGTTATGACCACATGAAGTGACTCTGGTAAGTATTTAAAAAATTGGCCAGGTCATGAAGGTGAAAAAAGGTTGGGGAGTGAAGAGGTTAAGTCTAGTCGTTAATGGTTTAATGGCGGTTTTCTAGAATTATTTCCAGGTCTGCATTGTTTATGTATTATACAAGGAAATTGCTATGAAATTGTCTTTTTTCAAGGAGTTAAAGAAACTGTCTTCCGACTTTCTGAACTACAAAGTGACCTTCAAGCAAAGAGCAGATGAGGAGAACATCGGCATTTCTGAACAGTACATGAAAGAACTGAAAGAAAGACTTCAAATGGTATGAATAAAAATGTTGTGCAGCTCTCCACAGAATTCCACGCATCTAGCGAGATGTGGAAATGAAACATATTTCTAATACCTCTTGTTACTAATTGATTGCATCCTTTCCATTAATGTATCTGGTTACATTGCCAATGGTGTCTGCACAGTAAAATGGTTGTGATCCGTATGTAATCCGTTTGCAATGCAAGGATGCGATTTCCTCGCATCTGGTAACAGTGTGACATTCATATGGCATTGATATGCAATGCAATTTTAACATGAGCTTTTACATATAGCAGTTCTCTCTATGTAAAAGCTCTTGTTAAAATAGTATTGTAAAACAGAAATGTTAACATCGTTTTAATAACAAATAATCTTCAAACAAATAAATATATATGCGCCTTTTATGGGGTAGCTGGGGGCTGATGTTTTTAGCTGGGGGGGGCAATTACCATGGTCCCTTTCTAGGCTACTAATATCTGCCCTCAGTCACTGGCTTTCCCTCTCTGCCACAGAAAATTGTGCGGGAGCCCACACCAGTTTTTTCCCTGAATACATTCTTTTATTAAATACCTACAGCTCCCAAATTTTCACACATATACTACTAACAGTAGTAGTCACTGACATATATAAAT
>VIAB01007046.1:59138-80968 GCA_009801035.1 Oophaga pumilio | reverse complement strand
GACTCTAACAAAACCAGAGCCACAGTTCTCAGGCTCTCTGAAGGAAGAATAAGCCAAGGTTCCTCTCCCTCCTCAGATGATACTACTGAACGGGAGAGCGCGTCGGCCCGAGTGTTCTTCTCCCCGGAGGAGAAAAAATGGAGGGTGAAGTTGGAATGGGAGAAGAACAGGGACCATCTGGCCTGGTGACAGTTCAGCTGCTGGGCAGTTTGCAAATACACAAAATTCTTGTGATCGGTGAAAACCTGAAAGGGATAACGAGCCCCCTCCAGGAGATATCTCCAATCAGAAAAGGCCAACTTCATTGCTAGCAACTCCCTATCCCAGATGGAATAATTCCTCTTTGCCGGTGAGAAGGTCTTGGAGAAGAAGCAAGGATGCTTCCGACCTTGAGCATCCTTCTGAAAGAGGACAGCTCCAGAACCGAAGGAAAGAGTCATCCACCTTCATGATGAAAGGTTTATCAACATCGGGGCGATGTAAACTGGGAGCACTAGCAAAGTGTGTTTTAATGGACTGAAAGGCCTGGGAGACCCTTTCCGACCACAATTTGGGATTAGCTCCCTTCTTGATGAGGGCAACCAGGAGAGCCACCAAAGTTGAGAAGTGGGGAATGAACTGGCGATAATAATTGATGAACCCCATAAAGCGCTGCACTGCTTTAAGAGAATGGGGTTCTTGCCAGTCCATCACAGCCTGTAATTTGGCAGGATCCACGGCCAATCCCTAGGCCGAGATGATATAGCCCAGGAAAGGCAAAGACTCCTGCTCAAACACACACTTCTCCAACTTGGCATAGAGGGAGTTTGCCCGTAGGAGGTCGAAGACTTTGCAAACATCTCTCCGGTGGGAGTCTATATCTGGAGAGTAGATGAAAATATCATCCAGATAGACTACGACCAAGGTGTTTAGCATATCCCGGAAGGTATCGTTCACAACGTCTTGGAAAACGGCAGGGGCATTACAGAGCCCGAAGGGCATCACTAGACACTCGTAATGACAGTCCCTAGTGTTGAATGCCGTCTTCCACTCTTCCCCCTCACAGATGCATATCAGGTTATAAGCGCCCTGCAGATCTAATTTTGTAAATACCCTCGCTCCCCACAACCTATCGAAGAGCTCAGAGATTAGAGGCATAGGGTATTTATTTTTAATGGTTATAGCATTGACACCCATGTAGTCTATGCAGGGATGTAACTCCTCATTCTTCTTCTGCACAAAGGAGAACCCATCCACTGCAACTGACACTGACTTCCTAATTAATCCTTTTTTCCAGATTCTCCTTGATGTACTGAGACATTGCCTCCGTCTCTGGGAGAGATAACAGATAGACTCGACCCAGGGGAGGCTCAGCACCAGGCAAGAGATCAATAGTACAGTCATATGGGCGGTGAGGAGGAAGGGTCTCCACAGCTCTCTTGGAGAATATGTCCGCATATGACCAATAGTGTTTGGGGAGAGAGGATAGATCTTCGGGCACTGCTGTAGAAGCCACCTGAACGCATTCTCTCTGACATCTACCCTCACAAGACTCACTCCATCCTAATATTCTACCAGAGGACCACTCAATATGAGCAGAATAGTAGCGTAACCACGGTACCGCTAATAAGACTTCATCAATACCCTCGGGTATCACTAATAGGGAGATTATCTCCTGGTGGGCTGGTGGGATGGTCTGGTGTGTGATCTATGAGTGCAGTGTTGACCCATTTACCACTCGGACGGTCACTGGCTTGGTGATCATCACCAGAAGTATGGCGTGCCGTTGGGCGAAGGCTGAAGACATGAAATTGCCCTCCGCCCCGGAATCCACACAAACCTTTACCACATGAGTGGATGGGCCTATCGTGAGTGTCCCCTTGAAGGACAATTTGGAAGAAAACACATCTAGTGAACCTCCTCCAATAGCCACTAGACACGGACGCTTTCCCGACTGCTGAGGACATCTGGAGGCAAAATGTCCAGACTGCCGACAGACATGGCAGACCATGAGTGCACGAGCGGTCCGAGACTTAGATCCCACTCGTGACACCTCCATGGCCACCTGAGGCTCTGACGCTTGGACCGGAGATTCCAGAGGCTTGGTGAAGCTAGAAGCCAACCGAAACCTCTGCCAAAACTGGGCTCGCTCCAACCTTTGCTTGGAGAAATGAAGATCAATGCGAGTGGAGACGGATATTAGCTCCTCCAGTGTGGCCGGAATCTTCCTAGTGGCCAGATCGTTTTTCACATGGTCAGCCAGCCCCCTCCAAAAGATCGGGATGAGGATTTTATCTGGCCACTCCAGCTCAGAAGCTAAAGTCCGGAAGTGGATGGCAAAGAGACTGACCATGCACGAGCCCTGTGTCAATGCCAGCAGTTGGAGCGCCGTATTATGGGTGACTCGCGGTACCAAGAAGACCTGCTTCAGAGTGCTCAAAAACCATGGAACACTCTGCACCACATGATCGTTGCGCTCCCACAGCAGCGTAGCCCACTTCAACGACCTGTCCAACAGCAGGGAAATAATAAACCCTACTTTAGCCCGCTCTGAGGGGAAACGTACAGCCAGTAGCTCCAGGTGTATCGCACACTGGTTCTTGAATCCCCTACACGACTTGCTATCACCTGAGAACCTCTGAGGCAGCAGGAGGCGGGATAAGGTCAGAACAGAGGTGGCAGCGGACATACAGGCAGCAGCCTCACTAGCTACCTGAGCAGCTACTGCAGTCACATCCACAGCTGAGGTTGTACGCTCAATAGCCGACAAACTGCCCTCCAGCTGCTGGATGTACTGCTGTAGTCGCTGTTCGTCCGCCATTGCTAGCCAGTCACTAGAATAATGTTAGGGTTGGCGGAACGCACTAAATGAAATATATATAATAATAATAAGGTGCGTTCACAACCCGGGGTCCACCGTGCACAGATGGAACCTGCTGCTAAGTAATGGCAGAACAAGATGGCGGTTGAGCCAAAAACACGTGGGTTAAATGTCAACCGGTATAAACAGCAGCAAATTCTGTTACGTCAGAGCAACAGCAACTAAGTAATAGCACGCTGTTCCCTGTTAGATGTCACAGGACACAGCTGCTATGGCGCGAGTGAAGTCTCTAGACTCAACCCCTAGAACGTGGGGACTTGAGTCTGACCTGACCCACAATGCGCACGGCGTCGCACCAGCGATGCCACTACTTGGCGCTGAGTGGTAGTAAAATACAGCTAACTAAAAAAAACAAGAGCAAAAGCTCAACTGACAGCAGAGCGATGCTAAAAGGTGTGGGCCAGAGCATGTGGATTGACTGTGCCCTGTAAATGGCCCATGCTAAGCAGCACACGACAGGCACTAGGTCAAGCCGAGTAAAAACCGGCCTAACTAAGGAACATTAGACTATCATACACGCCGACAGCGCGGCAGGTTATCGACCCAAACATCCATGCATACACAGAGTGGAAACCACTCGCTCACTCACATAGTAACATAGTAACATAGTTATTAAGGTTGAAGGAAGACTTTAAGCCCATCTAGTTCAACCCATATCCTATCCTAACCTGCCCTAACATGTTGATCCAGAGGAAGGCAAAAAAAACCCCAAGTGGCATACAGTAAGCTTCACATTGGGGAAAAAAATTCCTTCCCGACTCCACATACGGCAATCAGACTAGCTCACTGGATCAACGCTGTATCTAGGAAACTAGTGAATATAGCCTGTAATATTATACTTTTCAAGAAAGGCATCCAGTCCCCTCTTAAATTTTAGTAAGGAATCACTCATTACAACATTAGACGGCAGAGAGTTCCATAGTCTCACTGCTCTTACAGTAAAGAATCTGCATCTGTGATTATGGCTAAACCTTCTTTCCTCCAGACGTAGAGGATGCCCCCTCGTCCCCGTCACAGGTCTAAGAGTAAAAAGATCATTAGAAAGGTCTTTGTACTGTCCCCTCATATATTTGTACATTGTAATAAGATCACCCCTAAGCCTTCGTTTTTCCAAACTAAATAACCCCAAGTGTAATAACCTGTCTTGGTATTGCAGACCCCCCAGTTCTCTAATAACCTTGGTCGCTCTTCTCTGCACCCGCTCCAGTTCAGCTATGTCTTTCTTATACACCGGAGACCAGAACTGCACACAGTGTTCTAAGTGTGGTCGCACCAGTGACTTGTATAGAGGTAAAATTATGTTCTCCTCATGAGCATCTATGCCTCGTCTAATGCATCACATGGTTTATACTAGCACACAGCCGTGCGGCTGTGCGATCCTTTTATAACCACAGCCTCCCAGGACCTTGCTGATGGCCCAATCCAAACTGCTTGAGGACCTGAGCATGTGACCTCCAACCACCAATGAGCAGTTGTCTCACAGGCATGTTCAGATGGATAAAAGCAGGACTTAGTCCCAGGAACGTCTGCTCGCCACTGACTAATGCTGGTTGCTCTAGCTGAACCTGGGGCGGCAGCAGCAACCAAACGCATAGCATTGGCCTGAGCAAGACGCTGTAACCGACTTCTGCGCTGAGCAGGATCCTCTGTGGCTGAAGAAGAATGTGATACCGCAGAGGACATGGCTTGAGATTCCCCCTGTGCAGTGGCGGAATCTTGACACCTAACACAATATTCTTCACCTATCCACAGTGAAGATAATAATCCATTTGTCCAGCGATGGGTCTAGCTCAGCTACATCTAGCTGGCTGGCTGCATTGTTGCATGATGCGACTATACAGCCTGCCATACAGCAGAGACACTGAGCTGTGCGTGCTTGCTTAGCTTAGTGTCTTGCTGTGAACTCCTGTCACCTCACTGAAGTCACTGCGAGCATGAGAAATTTCTCATGCTCGTGGTGCCATCAGAAAGGTACTGTGATTTCACAGCCAATTAACTCATGTCAATTCATTTACGTCAGCATGAGTGCCTTGGAAAGAGTTATAACCCCCCGATGGCATTGAAATGATATTGAGTTGGAGATTTTCCTGCACCATCCTCTCCAGTCATTCACAACATATCAGACTTGTACTCTGTTCTGCTGATGCACGAGCTGGTCTATTAAATTGACTTACAGAAATTACTTCTGCCCCATACACTGCTGCTGTTGCAGTTGTTAATGTTTTTGGATTGACAACTTGACGCTCCTAGGGTTGGAAGTCAATAACTGCAATGCACACTGTGTGCCTAACTGCTGTCTTGGGGAAATACACTCTTAAGATTGTCTACAAGAGTGTTTCGATACTCCAGCATGGGTGCATCCCTTTCCAGGGGGGAGCATCTGGCAAAATGTACTCTTCTACAGTAGATCTGTGTGGCAACCCAGTAGTCAACATTGTTTCTAACACTAAGAATAAGAATCAGTTAGCCTATGACTAAGGGTGTGTATAACCTGAAACCCGTCAGGTACAAGGCCTCGACTTTTAATGTTTTAACTACGTTTGAATAAAGAATCCATTTTATCCCTGGATGGTTGTGCTATAATCATTCCCCATTTTTTGTCTAAGAATACGGGCATCATGTTGCAGATAGTGCTGCAAGAAGGCTCTCATGAGTCAGGCGCTTCCATGAGATCCAATTCCATGGTGTGTTGGTGGTGAGGTAAAACTCTACCTTTCTTCCTTCGCCCCTTCCTTCCAACTACGTACAGCAGAGAGGGGATCATTATCTTCTTTATCTCCTGACTGTTGCGCGCCCATCACCTCTTGCTCCTCATCCTCCTCCATTTGTTCCTCTGCTCCTGCACAGTCCGTACTACATTGGCCTAGGCTAAGCAAAAGGACATACTTCATCAGGGCTTGCCACTGCTGCCACAGTCGCTGCAACATGTGCAGAGTGGAAATCCACTATCAGCACATCGGCACATCGCATATCAAACGGTTAACCAGTAGACCGAGAGACCTCTGTAGCAAAGCAAATCGATGACCTGCAGGGCCTGAACAGCAGAAGTGAGCACACAGTGTCCGTGCTTTCTGCAGCAGTGCATCCAGGCCAGGATCATGATGGAGAAATTTCTGTACCGCCAGGTTAAGGACATGAGCCATGCAAGGCAAGTGTGTGAAGTTGTCCCGGCGTGGGGCCGCCACCAAGTTGCAATGTTATTGCACACTGCTTTCCCTGGCTCGAGGTTCAGTGGACACATCCATTGCTCAAACTCTGCTTGGATAGCTGTCCACAACTCTTGAGCTTTGTAACTACGATCTCCAAGGCATATTAATTTAAACCCTAATTGAGGTGAGCCCTAGCTGCGCAGTACTGAAGTGGGTGGGATTGTCTCTCCACAGTTTTAATGCATGTCTCATTAAAGTAGAGATTGAGGGTGCAGGTGGAAGCCCTAGAAGAGGTGGAGGAGGCAGAAGCAGTGGAGGAAGTGTTAGATACAGAGGTTTGTCCCACAAGCCTTGGTGATTCCAAGACATGTGGAGCAGTCCCTTCCACGCCTGACCTCAAAGCCACAAGAGTCACCCAGTGCCCAGTCAGCGAGATGTAACGACACCGACCATGTTGGCTCATTCAGGTGTCAGTAGTGAAATGCACCCTGGCAGATATAGATTGTTTCAAGGAACGGGTAATGTTTTCTGCAACATGCTGATGCATGCAGGCACAGCTTTCTCAGAGAAGTGATGGCAACTGGGCAACTGGTACTGGGGGATGGCGACAGCCATCATCTTCCGTATTTAACTTTTTTCTTGTTTCTGCAAGATCAGGGAGGTATTCCACCCTTCCTTTGTGAACCATGCACATGAAGGCCGTTCTCCACATTGGACATTACCTTTCTGAATCCTGCTCATATAGGTACTATACATATGACCAGGTTTTTAAATACATCAGTTAGGGATTAAATACATTAGTCAGGGACTGCTCGGATACGGGTATAACTTGACATTTGGTAGAGTGGCTTAGTATACATTTTTTGCAAAAAACGTATCAACCAAATACCCTGTATTTTATCATCTTTTTACCAGCACTTGTTGTCTACTGTTACTTTTTTACAACAGAGTATTTTTATACGTTCGTTTTACTGTGCTTTTTTTGGGTTTTATCTTTTGGAATCCGCTTGTATCCACCAGACAGAAAGGGAGCATTTCCGTGGTCAATAGATTGAAGATGGTGGAGTTCAAGCTCTTAGCCTTTGCATGTGTAGGAGGAAACATTCAATTACATGAACACAACTGTGG
This sequence comes from Oophaga pumilio, assembly GCA_009801035.1. NCBI lineage: Eukaryota > Metazoa > Chordata > Amphibia > Anura > Dendrobatidae > Oophaga > Oophaga pumilio. The sequence goes on along the minus strand of VIAB01007046.1, from coordinate 73,831 downwards.
GACCGAGGGCTGGCTGCTGTGCTGAGAGAGAGGGTGGAGTAGGGTTAACACGACAAACTGCCAGATTGTGAGTGAAGTGCAGGCGAAGATGTTATGGTGGATAGAAAAAGATGTGGTGTGCTCGGTGAACCAAAAGCAGCAGGGTTCCGTAACAACTGATGGACTCTCACTCACCCCAACTGTAGGGGGTAAACAAGTGGAGGTACTGCGGCTGGAGACCTGTGTGCGAACACTTGCCATGGTGATGGAGGTGGAAAAATCAGCAGATGTGGGGGTAATGGGGTGACCACTGATTGGCGCGGCCCGCTAGTCCGCATTTTAATACAGTCAGTTTCCCAGATTAGCACATGTTGATTGCGCATGTGCTGGTTCATGCTTGTAGTAGTCAAATTATTCCAATTTTTATCTCTACTGAGTCTATTTTTGTAAATTTGGTAGATAAATTGAGTTGAGTCATCCTTTGTGGTCTCAAAAAGGCCCAGGCTAGGCAAACCTTGCCGCTTCTGTGAACTGCAGACCCGCAACTGCTGCTGACCACAGCCAGAGTTGTGGCTGAGGATGCAGTGTTTGTCATGGTTGCATCACTGTTTCTGTGCGGCAAGCCGCAATGTAATCTCCTCGCCTTCCTCCTCCTCAACCTCCTCTACTGAGCTACTCAGCTGCTTGCCTCTTGGTTCACACCAAGTGGGATCTACAACCTCACTGTCAATCTCTCTGTTCTCACACTCCTCACCCTGAGAGTCATACGCCTCCTCTTCCTGCCCTGACAGCACAGTACTGTCCACGTGTGCCTCAGGTATCTGAGTCTCATCAGGATCATTTCCACCCTGGGGGTTGAGTAGCCCTTCCAGTATATAGATGTTTTCAGTTGTCTTTGAATAGGACCAGTTAGTGTTTGCTCAGTAGAGCTTTCAATAACATTACCAACTAACTCATGTACACCTTGAACACCAAGCCTATTCCCACTTCCACCACAACCTCATCATGTTGGATGTACCCTTCCCATCCTTTAGCCAACTATTTCGCAACCCTAGGCCCAGACCTCTCAGTCACCTGTCACTAAATTAACAACCAGTATTTATTTGCCGACATAGTGTGTCTGAACCAGACTATTATCAGAAAGGATTCAGATTCGAAATGTGGCCTGGTGTCTGGCCCACAGTATTAGCACAAACGATTTAGATTTTGAAATGTGGCCTGGTGTCTAGACCACAGTATTAGCACAAACAATTTAGATTCTGAAATGTAGGCTGGTCTTTGTCCCATAGTATTAGCATGAAAGATTTAAGGCCCCGTCTCACCTAGCGACACACCAGCGATCCCGACAACGATATGCACTTGTCAGGATCGCTGGTGTGTCGCTACATGATCGCTGCTGAGCTGTCAAACAGGCAGCTCAGGCAGCGATCAGCACAGCGAGACTGCGGGTAACGTCGCTTAGTTACCCGCAGTATACGTTGGATACCAGCGCCCTGATGCAGGGAGCTGGTAAACAAGGTACGCATCGGGTTTCCAGGCGCTGCTCGGTGCCTGGAAACCCGCTGTGTACCTTGGTTACCAGCTCCCTGCATCAGGGCGCTGGTCTACAACGTACACTGTGGGTAACTAAGCGACGTTACCCACAGTGTCGCTGTGCTGATCGCTGCCTGAGCTGCCTGTTTGGCAGCTCAGCAACGATCATGTAGCGACACACCAGCGATCCTGACAAGTGCATATCGTTGTCGGGATCGCTGGTGTGTCGCTAGGTGAGACGGGGCCTTTAGATGCTGGAAGGTCAATTTCACACAGGATACTATCTACCTTAAATATTTGACTACTTGTAGAAGCAGCAGGAGCAGCCTTTCTGCATTGTTACACTGAAAAAAAACAACAGTGCTAAAAAACATGTTCGCTTTTCATATGGAGAAGGACATGTGACTTTGGCAGTCAATGACAGAAGCCCTTATATGTGGACGTTGTGGATTGGCTGCCGGAATCTCCACATTAGGGCTCTTTCACTTGTACTGATATTTTCGGTACTGGAAGAAAACAGTGCCAAAGATATCAATGTCTGTGTGGCATACATGTGACAGCTGTGTGCTGCATCAGTATCACATACACCTGCGCCTAGGAATCAGCAGGACTGTTCACGCTGTTCACCTGGGTGCAGAGACAGCTCACATTAGTGTACCCTGATTGCATTGTGATCAGCGCTAGTAGGGGAGAATGTTGAGAGTTGTATTCAACTGTTAACAACAAGAGCTGCTGATGGGAGTATTCATCAGACGCCACGTGCGCTATTAATAAATAATTTTTTTAAAATTAATGTGGGTTCTACCGCATTTTTGATACCCAGACAGGAAAAACTGTCCACTGCGGGCTGCAACCCTCAGCTGTCATCTTTAGCAACTTTGGTTATTTAGAATAGAGGGGTCCCACACATTTTTTTTAAATGATTGAAATACATAATTTAAAAAAACGGCGTGGGTTCACCTGGTTTTTCTATAACCAGCAGGCAAAACTCACAGCTGGGGGCTGCAATACTCAGCTGTCCGCTTCAGCAAGGTTGCTTATCAAAAATAGAGAGGTCCCCATGCTGTTTTTTTTTTTAAATTATTTAAATAAATAATTTTAAAAAACAGTGTGGGGTCCCCCTCATTTTTGACTACCAGCCAAGCTAAAGGTGACAGTAGGGGGCTGGTATTCTCAGACTAGTAAGCGGCCATGGATATTGGCCCCCTCGCCTAAAAATAGCAGCCCCATCTATTATATGCACCAAATCTGGTGTTTTGCCTGGCTCTTCCCACTTGTCCTGGTGAGGTGGCAAGTGCAGTGATAGTTGGGGGGATGGATGTCACCTTTGTATTGTCACATGACATCAATTCTATTAGATGCCACCATTACTAATCCCATAGTGATATTTTATAAAAAAAAAACACACACACCCATAGAAAAGTCTTTTATTTTTAAAAGCGTGACATAGACTCTTAATTAATCTAAATTAAAACATACTCATGTCATCGCCCAGTCCACATTCCTCATCTGTTCGAAGAGAAGATAATAATCTATTTGCCCCACGATGGGTCTAGCTCTGCTACATCTAAAAGACAGGCTTTATTGTTGCATGATGTGACAGTACAGCCTGCTGTCCAGCAGAGACAATGAGTAGCTTATGCTAGCACTGCTCAGTGTCTCATGGTGATCTCCTATGACCTGACTGTCACCAATTGCAAAGTTCTCACACTCGCGGTGCCATCAGAAAGGTGCTGGGAGTTCACAGCCAATGAACTCAGTTCAACTCACTGATGTCAGTGCGAGTGCTGTTACAACTGAGTTCATTGGCAGTGAACTCTCAGGACCTTTCTGACTGCACCACGTGCTTCAGAACTTTCTCACGATCCCAGTGACGTCAGTCAGGTAATAGGAGTTGCATCATGCAACCATGCAGCTTGCCACCTAGATGTAGCAAAGCTGTATGCGACGTTGGACAAATGGATTATCTTCTCTGCGTACAGGTGAGGAGGACTATTGTTTATTATTATTTTATTCTGTTACAGGAGACATTGGCTTCTGTGGACTGGGTGTTGATGTGAGTATGTTTTAATTTAGTTTAATTAAAGGAGACTGTGTCATTCTTTCTGTTAAAGGACTTTATTCTGGCTGTGTGTTTATTTGCAACATAACTATAGGATTAGTAATGGAGAGGCGTCTTATAGACGCCTCTCCATTACTAACCCATAGGCTTGATGTCACTGGACAAAACAAATTTGACATCAACCCCACAAATATGAACTCCAGTTGCCAAAGCACCAGAGCAAGTGGGAAGAGCCAGGCAAAATACCATCTAAAAGATGGGCCTTTTCTAGGTCAGCTGCAAGCTTCTATTTTCAGACCAGGGGGCCAATATCCATGACCCCTTACCAGTCTGAGAATACCAGCTTCCAGCTGTATGCTTTATCTTGGCTGATTGTCAAAAATAGGGGGGACCACACATAGTTTTTTAAATTATTTATTTAAATAATTAAAAAATATGGCATGGGGACCCCTCTATTTTTACTAACCAGCCTTGCTAATGCTGACAACTGAGGGTTGCAGCCCGCAGCTGTCAGTTTTGCTGAGCTGGTTATCAAAAATACAGGGGAACCCCACATAATTTTTTCAAAAAAATATTTATTTATTTATAGCTTAGATGGTGGCTGATGAATACTTTTTTTGACCACCACCTGCTCTTACTGTTAACAGTTGAATACAACTCTCAACATTGTCCCTTGCTTGCGCTGATCGCAGCATGAGCTTGGGAGTGATGTGGGCTGTTTTCAGCACCCAGTGCTGATGAACAATGCGATCAGTAAGGATGATTCCCAGGTGCTGGTACGTGTCACACTGATGACACACCAATGTCATCCGTGGGTCATCAGTGTGCACGTGTGCAGGACGTTTTACAGCCCGTGCTGCTACCGGAAACACTGACATCTGAAAGAGCCCTTAGTGGAAACTCGATAATTTACAGATTTTTGCCAATATTTAGGAAAAATGCTCTGGAATCTGAATGTTCAACTTTTGTGCCAAAATTGAAATTGGCAAACGTTTTTCGAACAAGTTTGTTCATCTCTAATTATAACATACTGAACATACTGTTATCTCACCCATCCCAATTCATTATAACATATTGTGCTCTCACCCATCCCCATCCCAATTCATTATAACATATTGTGCTCTCACCCATCCCCATCCCAATTCATTATAACATACTGTGCTCTCACCCATCCCAATTCATTGTAACATACTGTATTCTCACCCATCCTAATTCATTATAACATACTGTTCACTCATGCATCCCTATATATTATAACATACTGTTCTCTCACCCATCCCTCATTACAATTTATTATAACATACTGTGCTCTCACCCATCCCCATCCCACTTAGTTATAGCATACTGTTCTCTTATCCATCCCTATCCTAATTCATTATAACATACTGTTCTCTCATCCGTCCCCTTCCCAGTTTATTATAACATACTGTCCCCTCACCCATTCCCCTCCAAATTCATTATAACATACTTTTCTCTCATCCATCCCCATTCATTATAACATGTCGTACTCTCATCCACCCCCATCCCAGTTCAACATAACATACCGTGCTCTCACATATCCCCATCCTAATTCATTATCACATACTGAGCTCTCACTCATCCCCATATGACTTAATTATAACATACTGTTCTCCCACCCATCCCCATCCTAATTCATTATAACATACTGTGCTCTCTTTCATCACCCATCCCTATTCATTGAAACATACTGTGCTCTCACTCATCTCCATCCCAATTCATTATAACAAATCGTACTCTCATCCATCCCCCATCCCAGTTCATCATAACATACCGTGCTCTCACCTATCCCCCATCCTAATTCATTATAACATACTGGGCTCTCACCCATCCCCATCCCACTAAATTATAACATACCGTTCTCCCACTCATCCCTATCCTAATTCATTATAAGATACTGTGCTCTAATTCATCACCCATCCCTATTCATTGTAACATACTGTGCTCTCACCCATCCCCATCCCAATTCATTATAACATACTGTGCTCTCATCCTTCCCCATCCCAGTTCATTATAATATATTGTGCTTTCACCCGTTCCCCATCCCAATTCATTATAACAAACTGTTTTCTCAACCATCACTTCCCAATTCATTATGACATACGGTGCTCTCACCCATGCCCCATCCCCATTCAAATTCATTATATTCTACTCTCACCCATCCCCATTCATTATAACATACTGTGCTCTCACTTCTCTCCCACATCAATTCAGTCACTTGATAGGAAAGAAAATAATAACTCACTTCTTCTGACAATCTCCTACATCTATGCATCCTTCCTTTTCATGCCGGTGCGTAAATGGTAAATGGTGCAGCTGTGCAATGACATCATAGCTCAGTCATAGAGAAGATGGTGGGCTGCAGCTACACACTGTCTCTCTGTTGCAGGCAGCGGAGGAACAGGAACCATCCTGCAGGTGATAACCGTGGCCGATGGTGGCTCAATAAATATTATAATTAGGGCAATCTGGCCATGGGCCTCTAGAGCCTTGTGCCCCAGGCGGTAGCCTAGATTGCCCTCATTATAATTCACCTATATAGTTTGGTGTGATAATAATAAAAACGTTTTCATTCACTGACCACAAGCAAAGCATTTATTTGTATAAAACCTGAAACAAACAATACAGTGTATTAATAAGGAAGCAATTTTACAGCTGTTTTTTTTTATTATTCATTTTGTGCCTTGATATTTTAGGACATGGATGATTTTAAAACCAATTGTAGGTGTCTTAATGTCTGGACATTTTTCATATACTTTCTACTCTTTTGCTGTACCATACATTGATTGTTTAATCATAGAGTGTTAAAGAAATTTTGTGGTCTAAAATGAAAAGTCTGTAGCCACTGTTTGTGATGACAGACTGATGAATCGTGACAATGTGAGATGCGCACACTGTCATGATTCTCCTGTATTTTCCAAGCAAGTGGGTGGTCATGTGACCGCAAATATGTGATCTTGCAGTCATGTTCCAACTTGCCTCATTCAAGGAATTGAGAGAAGCCAGGTGATACTAGTTGGTTCATTGTACATGACAGCAATTATACTAATCACATGTATGCAGTTAAAATGACCACCCACTCACTCATGGCATACACATCTCACACTGTTACATCGAGTGACTGCAGACTTTTCATTTCAGACCGGGAAACCCCTTTAAGACTGATGCCTGTCATTTATATTTTGACAGGAAACAGAAATAAACAAAAAACTCATGGAAGTAAATACCAACATGAAAGAAGGAAAACAGGTAAAACTTGAAACTTTTTTTTCCTCGCATTCTCAGTAGTATTATCTTGGAAATTATGTTTTATGCACACTGATAAACTGTAAATTTTTCTTCTATTTAATACTAGATTTTTAGGGGAGATTTTTTGCTTAGCTATATTGGTATGCTCATCCTATCATTTGAACATAACTCATGTTGGCGTTTTTGAAGAAAACTATTCAATACAGTTACATTTTAGTAAACAATCTCAATTTAAAGAATATAGCAATAAAGAAACCAATTGTATCATTTAAACATGCTAGAATTTAAGAGATGATTCTGGCGAGGAGGACAGTACTTTGATAGAAAAATCTCTGCTGCTGGAAAACTACAAATGTGGATCATGTCTTTATTATGAAAATCTGGCTACGTAGCACAAGGTTTGAAGGATTCTTTAACTTGCCACTCTACATACACTCCTCAATATTATCACTGCATCACCAAGAAGGAAAAGCCATAAGATTATTCAGATTAAGGAAGTAGCAGGTGTCGCTATCTGCAAAAGATCACATTTTCAAGATTTTCAATCTTTGTCAAGTAGGAAGAGCAGAAAAGTCAAATTGAAAAGCTAATTTGGAATTCAGTCTTGTGGAATGATTGTGAGTATCAATCTAAAAGTCCTTGGTTTATCACTCCAGCAGACAGATATATGGATAGGTGGAGATGTAAGCATTGTTCAACATTATGTATCCCAGTGGTTGGGAGAAAAAGGCTAAACTGCAGTGACAGAAGAAGGTGCACAGATGGATCATCAGATTAGAAAAATTTGCACACAGTGATCTATTCTGTATTGCAAGAGCAATTGGACGTCACACACCACGCTTAGGGCATCAAACACCATCTACACAAACCATCAGAAGGCATTGGCACAACATTTTGTTACGAGAAAGAAGTCCAGCTACAGGTGTCACTTTCGGTGTGGTACAGGTCTCTGGACAGCTAGTCTTGGAACACACACTAATAGTACACTCTGCTCTATTGTTGGCGTTTTATTGGTGATCTGAGCTGGCAACAGAGAGCAAGCTGTCATTGTAATCACACAGCAGGGACTAGCCCAGCCCCTGAAAAAGTGTCACTGATGACGCTTCGTTTAACGCTTGTTAAAATCCTATATATACATGTACATGTTATATCAATGAAAAAAACTAATAGAACATGTACGTGAAACTTGGCCATCCTAATGAGCCCTAAATCAGATAGTTATACCACACAAAATAGTAACTAACATTTCCTATATGTCTACTTTAGGCCGGGATCACACATACGAGTAAGTCGTCCGACACTTGCATGTGAAATCCTAGCTCTGGCGCCGGCACTCGGGAGTGGAGCGCGCGGCTGCATAGAAATACATGCAGCCGCTCGCTCCACTCCCGAGTGCCGGAGCCAGAGCTGGGATTTCACATGCGAGTGTCGGACGACTTACTCGCATGTGTGATCCCGGCCTTATGCTTACATAATTTTTTATATGTCTATTTATTTTTTGGGGACATTAGACTTTTCTAAGGCCTCTTTCACACATCCGTTTTTTTGTGTCAGGCATAATCCGTCGAATGCCTGAAGGGACGGATCCGGCGCTGAAATGAAAAAACTGATGCAACGGATCAGATTTTTTTCTGGATCTGTCCTGAACTTTTGAACCCGGAAAAAGAAGTTTTGCAGGCAGAAAATGTAGGAACGCATGTCCGGAGAGAGTGGACAATGTAGTAGTAGTAGTAGTAGTAGTAGTAGTAGTACCTGATTTCCAGAATCCGGATCAGTCTTTTGATGGTTTGCACAAAAGACTGATCCGGTTCCATAAACTTCTATTATTTCCGGCTGCCTGATGCGCCGCTTCAGGCACTATCAGGCGGCTCCGAAAAAAATAAAAAATGTTGCAGTCACCGTTTTGTCCGGCCACCGGAATGTACATTTCCGCCAGATCCAGTCAAAAACTGATGCAATGCAATGACATCAGGCGCGATCCGGCGCTAATGAAAGTCAATGCTAAAAAAACGCATCCGTACCAGATCCGTTTTTTTAACAACACGCCGGATCGTGCCTGAAGTCAAAAAACGGATGTGTGAAAGAGACCTTAGTTTAGCAGCAATGTTTTAACAAACTTTTAGAAACTTTTTTAAGGGGTTAAATCCAACCTCAGCTACCTTTAAGGTTCTAAAATATTAGAAATCCCACACAAAATCGCTACACTTTAAAAAGTGCAGCATTTACATTATTCAAAATAGCATTTAAGACGCTTATCAACCCATCAAGTACAGATGAATGGAAAGAAAAGAAATTTTTTTTTTTTTCTTCACTAGAAGGGCTTGTTCCCTTCTACTAAAAGTTAATCCTTAGCTGCAGGTTACTAACCTGTTCACTTGATGTCAGCAGCCATAAAACAGCTGACATAATTCCCACAACCAATACACCCTTGCCACTGCACCAGGGCAAATGAGAAGTGCTGGGCAAAGCACCAAAATTGGCGCATCTAAAAGTATGGGTGAGGCCAGTATCCATGGCCCCTTAACAGTCTGAGAATACCAGCCCCCAGCTGTTTGCTTTTGCTTACCAGGTTGTCAAAATTAGGAGGAACCCCATGCTGTTTTTATAAATTATTTATTTAATTATTAAAAATGGCATGGGACCCTTCTATTCTTGATAACCAGCCATGATAAAGCTGACAGCTGAGGGTTGCAACTCGCAGCTGTTAGTTTTTCCTGCGCTGGCTATCAAAAATTGAAGAGACCTCTCGCCATTTTTATTTATTTATAGCACAGGCGCTAGCTGATGAATGCTCCCATCAGCGGAGCTTGCTCTGGCAGCTATCAGCGACAGTGGGCGCAGGCTGATGAGAGTAGTAGTCTCGCATCAGCCGACACCTGTGACTGGCAGTAACCTTTTTGCAGCCCGTCACAGCTGCTGACTCATTCTGTCATCTGACAGCATGGGAACCGCGGCTCTCTGACTAGCATTAACGATCTTACCGCCGATCAGAGCCCATATTTGACGTGCTGTCATGCAGATGACAGCATGGCAAACAACAGTTGTTCGGCCCACCATTCATCTAAATGGGGTCAGTATACTGTTCTGGCACCCGAACCGAACTTTTTTTAGATGTTCAGCCAAAAAACCGCTGGACTTGAACATTCACAGCTTCGCCCATCACTGTGTTGTGAATATGCTGGAGGCGGCTTCTGAGCTGGGGCTCCCTCCGCTGGTTGCTGATCACTGAATGGCCTTCAGCTGCCGCTGAATGGTAGAATATAAGTGGCCTGAGTTCCCATCAGCCTTGCCGGTTATCAATTGTTCCTTCTGGTCTTGCTTGAAGCACTGCTGGTTTCCTGCTCTCCTTCAGATAAGTGTTTGCTGTGTTTTTTTCCTTTGTTTGATTTTCTCTGCTGGTTTGCTGCCTGCAGTGGACTGCAGCCTGTCCCCTTTTGGGGGTCTGGCGCTGCAATTGTGCTCCGTTTGTGTCTGCACTTTTGCTTTGCTCTTGTGTTACTTTTTATTTGCTGAATAGCATTTTGTTACACCAGAGATCTGATTTAGGTGGATGAGTTCGTGTGATCTCAGGTTTTTTGGCAATCAGAAGTTTTGGTATTTTTGTTAGGGTTTTGATGGATTGCAGTCAGAATTCTTTCCTGTACTTTTCTTTCTAGACAGATTGGGCCCCAGCATTTGCTCATTCTATTTTCTGTCTGTGTCCGTGCTTTCTTCTTGTCTAACCGCCATTACATGTTTGGGGGCTTCCTATTTTCTTGGGGGATCTGCTCCAGGGCAGATAGCTTTCATCTTTCTGCCTTTAGGTGTAGTTATCTCTCAGGCTGTGACGAGGCGTCTAGGATCACCGTAGGAACGCTTCACGGCTACCTCTAGTTGTGTGGTTAGTTCAGGTTACTGCAATCCAATAGGTTTCAGCCTCTGGTGTATTACAACTTTTGCTATTTTTTGCTATTTCTCCTCAGTTACCGAAACATAACACACTGCTTATGATTCATGCAGGGAAAATAGACTCCTTATTTCATCATAGAGCTTAGAAGGATTCAGCTAGTCAGTTTTTAATCATGTGATGTCATAGAGTAAATGGAAAAAAGTCAGTGTAAAATGCATGCAGCATTGACAGCTTCTATAGCATGCAAATCTGCGTGCTATAGAAGCGATCAGCCTGCACAAAATGAGTGCCCCATAGTGGGACATAGTGGGTTAGGGGTGTGTTGAGGTTAGGGACAAATTGCACAATTTTGTGGGTCTAATTTCTCCTGTTACCCTTGGGAAAATAAAAAATGGGAGCTAAAAATTCATTTTTGTGGAAAAAAAAGATTTTGTGGAAAAAAATGATTTTTTATTTTCATGTCTTTGCATTACAAACTTCTGTGAAGCATTTGGGGGTTCAAAGTGCTCACCACACATCTAGATAAGCCCCTTTGGGGGTCTAGCTTCCAAAATGGAGTCACATGTGAGGGGTTTTTACTGTTTAGGCACATCAAGGGCTCTGCAAATGCAACATCCCTTCCGAGCTCTGCTATGCGCCCAAACACTGGTTCCCCCCACATTTGGGTTATCAGCGTACTCAGGAAATATTGGACAACAGCTTTTGGGGTCCAATTTCTCCTGGTACCCTTGTGAAAGTAAAAATATGGGGGTGAAAAAATCATTTTTGTGGAAAAAAATTGATTTTTTTATTTTCACAGCTCTGTGTTATAAACTTCTCTGAAGCACTTGGATTTTCAAAGTGCTCACCACACATCTAGATAAGCTTGATGGGGGGTCTAGTTTCCAAAATGGGGTTACTTGTGGGGGGTTTCTACTGTTTAGGCACATCAGGGGCTCTGCAAACACGACATGGCGTCCGATCTCATTTCCAGCCAATTCTGCATTGAAAAAGTCAAATGGTTCTACTTCCCTTCCGAGCTCTACAGTGTGGCCAAACAGTGGTTTCTGGACAACAACTGGACAACAACTTTTGAGGTCCAATTTCTCGTGTTACCCTTGTAAACGTAAAAATTTGGGGGTGAAAAGATCATTTTTGTGGAAAAAAAAGAATTTTTATTTTCACAGCTCTACGTTATAAACTTCTGTGAGGCATTGGGGGTTTAAAGTGCTCACCACACATCTAGATAAGATCCTTAATGGGTTTAGTTTCCAAAATGGTGTCACTTGTGAAGGGTTTCCACTGTTTAGGCACATCAGGGGCTCTCTAAACACGACATGGCTTCCGATCTCAATTCCAGCCAATTCTGCATTGAAAAAGTCAAACTTCCCTTCCAAGCTCTGCTGTGCGCTCAAACAGTGGTGTACCCCCACATAAGGGGTTTCGGCGGATTTCGCACAAAATTTTGTGATTCATTTTCTCTTTTTACACTTGTGAAAATAAAAAAAATGGTTCTGAAGTAAAATGTTTTTTCCTTCCACATTGCTTCAGTTCCTGTGAATCACATAAAGAGTTAATAAACTTCTTGAATGTAGTTTTGAGCACCTTGAGGGGTGCAGGTTTTAGAATGGTGTCACTTTGGGGTATTTTCTGTAATTTACACCCCTCAAAATTACTTTAAATGTGATGTGGTCCCTAAAAAAAATGGTTTTGTAAATTATGTTGTAAAAATGAGAAATCGCTGATCAACTTTTAAGCCTTATAACTTCCTAACAAAAAAAATTGATTCCAAAATTGTGCTGATGTTAAGTAGACATGTGGGAAATGTTATTTATTAAGTATTTTGTGTGAGATATCTCTCTGATTTAAGTGCACAACAATTAAAAGTTTGAAAATTGCTAAATTTTCAACATATTTCCGTTTCTTTCATAAATAAACGCAAGTCATATTGAATAAATTTTACCACTAGCATGAATTACAATATGTCATGAAAAAACATTCTGACAATCAGCAGGATCCGTTAAAGCGTTCCAGAGTTATAACCTCATAAATTGACAGTGATCAGAATTGTAAAAATTGGCCTGGTCAATAAGCTGCAAATTGGCTCTGTCACAAAGGGGTTAACATGCAAACCACCCTTGGGGTAAAGGGGTTAATTGTGTCTAATCCCTGGCAGCCAAAACTCTGTCCCTATCTCAGCAGCGCAGCACCTCTGCCTGCTCTGCCTGTGTCTGTAGGAAAACTGTGCCGAGCATAGCGTCACGGCTCTTATATAGCCAATCACAGTAATATCACAACCAAAATGGCTATGGCATTACATTACATTACATTAACTGGCAGGCAATCCCTGCTTATTTATTGGCTGTCTAACAAGCGTCAAACATGAGGGTCTGGGATCTCGAGCTTGCGCACAAGCATTCAAAAATACTCACAGAGTAATGAGCATCTAGAGTACACTGATGCTCGTGCGAGTGACAAGCACACTTGCTAATCTCTAGCCAGGACATATCTTATATTATTGGCAATAAAAGTGTTAAACGAAAAATGATGCAGAATTTTGAAAGAAGTCCCTTTCGAATGTCCCCAGTGTGGAGAATAAATTATGAAAAAAATCCTTTCCTTACAGACTGGCGACACGTCACCTCTCTGTATTCGGAAGATCTTGCCAGATTATGTCACATGAACGCTGTAGCCTATCACAATTAAGTTAAAAAAAATTGCCACCCAAGGGTGTCCATATATTTCAAGAACTAAGTAATATTTAACACACAGTTGCCAAGGCTACATTCAGATGTGACAGATTTGTTAGTAGGTTTGCCATGGATTTAACATGCAGGCTGCAGAAAATTACAGTGCAGAGACTGCTTATGAGGCCTAAAGAAAAAAAATCAGCAAAAATTCACTGTGATCTATGATCTTATTACCTTTATTACTTTACAGAACTGCTGCTGATTTTAGCCACAGATTTTGCTGTGGATTTGCTGTACAGTATGTTCACTGCAAAATTCAATGTTTATTTGATTTCTGCTATTTGTATGTCGCTGAATTACAGCAAAGAGAAACTACTTTGTCAGTTGGTCCATTTCTTATCTTTGCCCAATTTATTAAAGAGATTTTTCCAAAATATGTTTAGGTTTACTATGTGTAATGTATCCTACTGCGCAGTTTGTTAATTCTACTAAAAGCTTTTTTCTTAAAAAGGAGGATATTAGAGTATTGAGCAAGATGCAAGGTATAGCTCAACAACATACTCGAACCATCTTAAGCCTAGAAAGTCAGTTGTCTGCACTCAGAGAAGATTACAAGGTGATGTTGTGTACTTTAGCTTACCTTTCCAAAATGTATGACTTTGTACACTTTCCCAACCATGAGGAAAAGTATTTAGTAAAATGACTGAATGCACCTGGCCATTATTAAAGAGATATTACCATCTCCGCAATTCATACCAGAAGCAGTAATAATAACTCTTTAAGGACAGTTGCTTGAAGTGAGTTCTCACCTTTTAATAAAATGTAATTTTTAATTAGAACTTGCTGTACATGTTAAGTTTCTAAAATATCTGCAAATCATACGGGACTCAGTTTTCTGATACAATGCACAGTTGCACAAAAATTTTGCAAATTTTGTCAGTTTTCAGCAGCTCAACAAAAATAGTGCTGGGAGGAGCCATGTTGGTATGAGTCAAATTTAGCCAAAGTGCCGGCATTTTTTACACCAGAAATTCCACCAGAAATTCCAATATGTCTAGCAAAGCACTGGAGACATACACTACTGAGAACATACACTGAATTCATTAAGTGTAGTTTGCCTCTTAATGATTTTGGCGCAATGTACTTCAGTGAGCCCTTATCAGATCCATGGACTTAAATGGTCACTGTCATTTCAGCAAACTTTGCATAAATCAATAGTACAAGCAAATATAATAAACTGTTAAATATATCTTATATACCGTATATACTCGCGTATAAGCCGAGATTTTCAGCC